>DWON01007611.1:0-12768 GCA_018251015.1 Phocides pigmalion okeechobee
CCATGGGCTGCAGTGACCACTTAACACCAGGTGGCCTGCATGCCCGTTTCTTACTCTTTCGCAATAAAAAAAAACCCCTTTCCTATTTCTTACTGAGCACGTCGGACAACTTTCTGTAGCGTAATGCAAAATGTTCAGTTATTACTATTTAAGTTTGTTGAAAACTAACATTTGTGTGGTTGGCTTCGCGAGCGGTTGTTTTAACGTCTCGCACACAAACTGCAAGGCTAGGTGACAGTGTGTTCAGGGAAGTAATTATTGCACTAGTACTTTTGTAGATAATCCAAATGGTTGGAAATTCAAATTAAGTTTAACTTTTCATATAAATAAACAATCAAATAATTATTGCGATGAATTCAGAAAAAGTCGTACATATTTGTAAAGGCAATAAAAATAACATTGATTCAGTAATTTCTGAACGTTTTCCCATCAACCTTTTCCAACCAACCCTTGTAACCACTCACAACCCTAATGGTAAATGACCACCCGTAGAAATCTGTAACCAACTTTATATAGAACAAGAATCCTACCTGAATTCGATTACAGACCCCTTACTACTTATTATTAAGAGGGTTATCTCATGTAAAAGAGTTGGCAACCACACCTTTCGGTTGAAGCTCTAGAATTGAACGTAACGGTAGTACCTGTTTGGAAGGAACATTAAGGACCAGAAGCAGTTTGAACTTACTTAAAATTACATTTAAGATTAGAAAATAAGTCTCCAGCCAAAAAATATACAATAAATAAACATTAACCCTACTTGAAGGTAGTTTTATATACTTTTTATCATATTCTATAAATCTAAGGCCATACTATAGGCAGATTGTAAGTACACTTCAAGGAAATTTAGTGAACATTAAGGAAAATATCGCAAAGAGGCGTGTTTCGGTTATTTGCCACAGTCGTGTTCGTAGATTTATCGTATTGTTTCCATCAAGACCAAGTTTCTCAGACTAACCTTTGGAAGACAAACGCCCACATACTATCTTTTTAGGTACATATTATTTCAATGAATTTGTATTTTTCCGAGCAATGATATATAGCCCATTAATATGATCTATCTTCCTGTCTTGTTAATAAATTTAAATTTTAGATATACATGTCAAGTTTTAGCAATGCAAACCTTAAAAATTATTGTAATAAAAGCCTCACCTAAGCAATCTAAAGAGGGCCCGAATACATGCGGCATGGTGCCAAGAACGTTAGTTGCATTCACGCGTTGAATAGCAATCGCAAATCTGTGCGAGATATGAAGGAGTCGATTTGTTATTTTGTATTTGTATAACCATTCGTTGTTTTAAATTAAAGTCATTCATTATAAATTATTATTTTCACTTAAACGTATAAATAAGTAATAAGTAGTGCCATCTATTTACGACATAGCGCATTAATTCGAATAGTATTTTGCCACGAAGCTACATAATCGTTTAGTTATTTAAACGTAGATGTCTTTGATTTCAATAGTGTTGTGTCGTTGGAATAAGTATCTCTCTTTTTCTTTTACTTTAAGTGATATTTTAGTTCACTAATATGTTACGAAACTACGTGATGTTTTCATTAGAATTCCACTTATAATTCTCGTCAACTTATCGATTATGGAATCTCTGCTTAAGAAGTTTCACTGCAAGAAGATAACTTAAATAAGTGCACATGTACTACATGTTCATCGCACGTACTGACGTAGGCCTCTTGCCAAACTCAAGGGCCGTCTCGCCTTTGTCAAAGGCAGGAACAAAGACCTGATTATGGCGCCGTATACATTCACATATCATAAATACCGAGGTCGTACTGTTTATATAGTTTGAGAATACTGAGTAGGGAGTTTTTTATTCTGCATACAAGGACTGACTTTGAAGCTGATGTCACTTTTGAGTATTTTCATATGATCGCAAATAATTAAAATGCTTTGATATACAGTGTTAATTTAAACTGTTTTACAGAGGAAACAACCCCTGTCAGCTCACTAAATTGACTCAAGTTCTTCAAAATTTAGATACACAGAAAAAGAACAGAAAACCAGAATCAGGCAAAAGAGATACAGTCCAGTGCTAGATTGGTTGATTTAGAATCACATAATGCTATGTAGGTGGCACTGAGTGGCGTGGAAACGTTTGAAATATTAGGCTCGGTTTCACTAACGTGACTGAGTTCATGATCCTGTGACGTTTCATCAACACTTCTGTTCCCTTCTTCTGTTTTAGTTTTATTACCAGATGATACTAAAATCTATTTTAAAGTAAAATTTGGATGTCTATGGACTGCAGACACTACTAAACATTACATAGCCTACAAAGGTGTTGCCACTCTTCCAACTTAAAAAAACTAAATAGTGAAGTAGACAAAAATGAATAAGAAAATTAATCTAAAGATTTATCGCCGATGTAAAATATAAATAAAATACAATACTTATCTAAATGAGAACCAGTAAATTTTTCTCTCCTTGTTATTGCGAATAATTTAAACAATTTACATTTTGAGACCGTTCACATTTAGCCCAAATTTAGCTTTAGACTGTAAAGGTCCGGGTAACTCTTTAAGTACGAGGTTAATTACTTTCTTTGGCGTTTAAGCTAAGAAATGTTAGATTTACTGTGTAATTATGAACACATATTAATAATGTTTAACAACGCTCAAATTTACACTTGATTTAAAGGTGAACCATCGTGAGGAAGCCTAATGCCTGCAATTCTCCCTGAATTTCTCAAAAGCCGATTACAGCCTATTCTTTCTTCTTTGAGAGGAGGTCTGTATGCAGTAGTTTGACCGTGATCTCTTCTGAGAGAAGATCCGCACGTAAGAGTTTGACAGTAATGGGTTAATGATGACAAGCTATTATCGTTATCCAAGATTAGGTTACGAATACACAAAGACACAACACAAACACCCAGACCCGGAATAGAAAATATTTATCATATAGTTGTCTGTCTGCCAGGACTCGTATCCATAACCCATAGTGCGTATTCGTTAGGTATGAACACAGCTGCGGTTTTTCTGTCTTGATCAACTTTTATTAAATACTTGCGTTAACCTCTGGTTTTCCCGAGAAATAATAACTAAGATTCTACCTAAAAAAAAAATTTCACATATTTTCTTAATCATCCGATACCGTAACTATAACAATAAACTAGAGCGTTATAATACATAGCCTATGACGAAACTAAAGTGAAAATATCTCTATGTACTTAAGTTCAAAGGGTTTTAGCGTCAGAGAAACACAAACAAATAAAAAACGGACTTTTAAATAATAGTACGTAAAAGGATAAGTTTTCAAGAAGCTTTATAAAATTGTCATAATCCATATTTTAGGCTAAGCTGTTAAAACAGCATTCATTAGCAAAAGCCTTTCATTTCTAGCCTTACTTTAGAATATGGCTTTACTTATGACTTACACTTACAATGTAAGTATGCATTTAAATAGTTGCACACAAACTACATGGAACGAGATAAGTATCTCAAATTCTCTTGAATGCTGGATTTTATACAAAAATCCTTGCACGCTTGTTAAGGGCGATATAAATGTAAAGCTAAAAACTTTGAAGGCATGAAATGGGAAAAAAATATCCTGAAGGCCTCTCGAGCTCTGCAAAGAGCCTGTTTTCTACGTTTGCATACGAATACTTTCAGGACGAGTATGTCCGCTTTAAAAATCTTAAGACGCTCGCCGGACGTTGACTTCGGGTTATCATATGAAGTAATGACGACATTTTTGCTGCAGTGTTTCATATCATTGCAAACAATATAGACAAGTCGACTCATGGTTCTTACATCAATGTATTTTAACAATACTATATTTTTTTAATTAGCTTAAAATTTATTATGACATTATTACAAGTTGAAAATTTTCAAACCATTACTGATCGACGCCGCCACTGACAAGAGGGCGGGTTCATATCTCGCGCAAAGAATTGCGATCGCTATTCAACGCAGGAATGCGGCTATCGTTCTTGGCTACATGCCGCATGAGCGTTGACTATCTTTAGTTTGTTTAGGTCAGGCTTTTATTATAATTAGTTTTAAGATTTTCATTATTGTAATTAAAATGCAAATATTATTATTGCTTTTCATTAATCATAAACTGTTTAAAATGGTATTTACAGGTACATTCACTTTTAACTTCAACCAGGGCTCAAATCGATACTGCTCGGGAAGATGGTCGCGCTTTTCACAAGAGAGGCCAATACACCTCTCCAACGAAAACACGAGAATTGCTTTACAGCGGATAAGAGCGGCTATGGTACCTCCTTTATAGAACTAAGTTGTACCAGCAGTTTATTTATCTCGTGCAGGTATGCATAAACTCGCCGACGTCGCACAAAATCTCGTGCCGGAAGCAACCGAGATACGCGAGAGTACTCCGGCGATATTATAAGAGGTTAAAGTTCTCTTTTTGGAGCGACGCCGCAGATTGTCATACGAAAACGCCGACTCAGTCACACGACCCTCAAAAATTCAGCGACGAGACACCTTAGCCCTATTCTGGAAGGTTTTTGATACCGGTTTATTCTTTTTCTAGATTTTTAGGGTGTTTAAATACGTACTTGGTTTGTTGATGTTTGTGACAGGTTTGTTTGTGTTAACACGCCTAGATGGTCAATTAATTATTAAGTAGGCAATCTTTTGAGCTACCACTCTTACTCTCCGTTGGAATGATATCGTTAGACTTGGCTCTTCTCCCACACCCCGTCTTTTCCATCTTCTCTTCCTCTTGGTAAGAGATATCGTGAGATTGGGTTTCATTCGCACCTTATTAATCGCCTGGTGAATATTATGGTTAAAATTGGTGAAAATTATGTTCAATGACTCCATTACGTATGTAATATGTATGTATATACAACCCAAGCTAATAAAAGCAATTATTTTATAAAGAAATTCTAATTAGCGCACTCAAAATAATGATTTGGCGTACTCTAATCAATTTTAGTCAATAATTTAAGTAATCGTTGGTGTTACTACTGTGCCTGCTTACACAGTACAAATAATGATTTGGCGTGGGCTGCAAAATAATATCGTACATTAGATTAGTACTTACTTCGTGTTTCAAATAAAATTATAATCTTCTTATTCTTCGTTATCTCCTTCTACTTCTACTTCTTCTTCTCCTTCTTATTCTTCTTCAGTCCGTGCCAATCCTCTGCTGAACTTAGGCCTCTTTCAAGGCGCGCCACCGTGCTCAATCTACAAAACCGTAATTGTAATATTAGAAATGAGAAATGAATGCCTGTCATAGAATAGCTGCCGTCATGTTTCGGGAGCGCAGCAATCTCAGACAGCGCCTGATGAATATTTTACTTCATTACGTCTACCGTTTTCCTTGTGCAGTATTAAGCGTTGCCACGTCTTTGAGCAATGATGGCTTGTATTATACCAGTAGTAACGCGGTAACATGAAGAGGGTTCTGGGTTCGATTCCCGGGCATGTATGTTGTTTAGAGATGATTTTTTGTCTGAGTCAATTCTCAATTAAATTCAATTTAATTTTCGATTCAAGTTAATAAATCAGTAATTTTAGTCGATAGATGTATGTATTTGATTGGTTATTTATATCTCAAGTGACAATATTGACAAATACCGCGCAATTACTGGACTATCTGTCAAAATTTCGCTCCAGTACATTCAAAACATGGCTGCCATATAAAAACACTGATCTCCTAACGCGACGAATTTAAAATGTGTTAGAAGAATAATAATTGATTTGCGATATTTGTGAAATTTCTTTTAAAGATACGCAGCGCCATTGCCATAAAAGCTGAAAATGATAGAATTAAGAAAAATCATTTTGGTAACTTTTACGAAATATTTTGACTTACAACTTTTGAGATTATGCCGTTAAAAAAGAAGTGATAAAAAGGCCTCACTATAGGCATATGGAATACGTAATTTTATATGTAACACGCGAAACTTCAGTTTTTTAAACTACAAAAAACAAAAAAAAGCTAATTTGAATTTCACGAGTATCATCACGCATCCAATTAAAATTTAAACAAGTGCGCGCAAAATTTGTCAACGAGCATGCCATTAGCGCGTCCGCATCGTGACGAAACAAGGCATACCTTTAGACAAATAAAGACCTAACTAAGAAATTTAGTTTATAGAAATGTGAAACAAAGATTATCTTTATTAGATATGTTATTATATTTATAAAAAATACGAGTGTATTTTTGAGCAACTTTGGCAAATTAATATTTTTCAATTTAAAATAATATTTTAAATTTAAAAAGTCTTATTTGAATCTAAAGTTCTTTGCATATTTTTACAACCTCTCTGACGGTTTTATAACTTCGAAAAATCGTGGGGTAAAAAATAATAATAATTGGGAAATAACCACATAAATAAATTTCCAAGTGAATAGATAAACAGCAAAGTTATGCAGTAAAAATTAGAAATTGAGAATCTCCTAATTTTCTTGAAGTACATTAAAAATATAATCAAAAGATAGCGTTCCTGCATTTTGGCTTAATGCTGCATGAGCACGGACTCCCTTTAGTTTGATTAGGTTAGATTTACTTATAATTAGTATAAAGGTTTTCAATATCAAGTAAAAAATCTTGAAAATTTTAAAACGTCTCTATAAATCTAAAGGTGCGTCTGCTTCATTATCTACGGGCCGATTTCTTTCAGCCTCAGTCGCCGGTCTCGGCACACGTCGAGGCCTCTCAAAAATTCATCGCCCGTCTGCTACCTTTGAATGGGTCTCGTACATACCGACTTCAATGCTGTAATCTGTTTAATAAGTAATCACGCATTCCAACTACGAGTATACAGTGCCTAATAGACAATTCCACTCACTGCACTTCACTGTAAAACAGTGCGTGTGTACCATAACAGTTCTAGTAAGCAGTGTGTTTTGTTGCTAACGCGAATTTAGTGTTTCTTTTCAAGGAACAGTTAATACTAAATGAATGTGCATAAATATGATACACGATCCGTGTGTATTTGATTATTATTTTTTTTATATTTGATAGTTATTGAACCGTGTTTTTTAATAAAGAAGATTATCAATTTACCTCCTCATAATTCTGTTGTTTATTAATTGACATGGAAAATTATATTTTTACTTCGAAAAGTAGGATTTACGGAATGAAGTAAAGTATAGTACGGATGTAGTAAATTATAGTAATTACCGATATTTATTTTAAAGGGTTTTATTTGTTGCCATCATTATTTTGTAACAGCCCGATGATGGGATTCACAACAAAATCATTATAAATTACTAGATTTTTTTAGGTAGTCGTTGTAGTCTACTACATACTGCGTCAAAAGGACCTGAAATCCTACCTTTTTTAGTACATACATACATATTTAGATGCGTTGCTGTTCCTAGACTGAGACGTGCGCGTAATTTTTAAGTATAGCCGGCAAACGTATTTCTCCAAACGCAATACAATTCTTGCTTCACGGCATATTATGAGAGCGACGGTCGCACCCCTCAAGTCATACTATAGCTCTTCCACCAGCCAACATATAGCATCTAAGCTTATTTCACGACCTCACAGGCTAACACCCTAATCATAAATTCGAGGTTCCGGCAATACGTGATTCGTTACCTAACCCTCTCGTGCAGCTCGGCATACTTATTATTCATATTCAGTTAATTACATCTTACCCAGTAATTAATTTCACATGGCTTTACGGATAAACATAAACACAAATTATAATGAGATGAGTCTGTTCTGTTTGTCTTTCGTGTGTGTTAATTGGATGGGGATTGAATTGCTTCCGATGCTTAGGGTGTAAATAGCTGGGGGTTAAAAGGATATTTATTTATATTAATAAATTTTTACATGAAAAAGTGTGTGTGTGTACTTATGTATGCACGTAAGAAGTTATACTTGTTTGACGTAACAAGATAAAAATCTTTTTAAAAATATTTAAATCAAAATCTTTTTTTTCAATCAAATCAATACATATTTTAAGGTGGGAAAACTATAATTCGACAGGAGAGGTACCATATCTGCCCTCATTATCCGCCGTAAAGCATTACTTGTGTTTCGGTTGGAGAGGTGGGGTTGCCGGCTACACTTTGTAGCGAGGCGACCATCTTAGTTCTCAGCTGCACCAACGTATCTACGTTCGCGCCCAGTTAGAATTTTAGTCGTGTTTGTGGTTGTACATGGATGTCCCTGTGATTATTTAACATCAGGTGGTTTGCATACTCGTCTCACAAAATAAAGGAAAATACTTACAATAAATATTTTTTTAATTGTGTATCACTTTGCAACTTATCGAGTTAACGACACTAACATAGTTATTACAAGACTAGCTAATTTCATTGCGTTGGATTTCGTGACTATGCACGCGCGCATCGTGAAACTTTACTCTCATCATTTTTCCCTAACGCACCAAAAGAAGTATAAATTCAATAAAGATTCATCCTTTTAAACCTCCGATGCACTAGGGATGTAAAAGTTTAACCTTTGGTATGTAAAGGTCTGTGAGAACGTAATTAATTACTCTAATTTCTAAATATTATAAAACAAAGTCCTCTATCGAGTCTGTCTGTCTGTATGCGATAAACTCAAAAACTACTGGACAGATTTTCTCACAGTTTTTAACAACAGATAGAGTGATTACTGAGAAAGGTTTTGGTGCATAATAAGTTAAGGTTTATTTGTAAATTGGGTTAGAAATTAAATAGTTAAATTCAATATAGTAATTCCAAATAGATGTTTCTAATTGTTAGTTTTTGCAACTAGGCAATCACTGGATGCATGTATGAACGAAAAATAATGTAAGTAATTATAAACTTTATTACCCGAGCGAAGTTGAGCGGGGTCGCTATTTAAAACTAAAGAACAATTTTGTTAAACGCCAACATAAATTACTTGTTCAAAAGTTCTTTAGCTTTAAGAAAAATCAGTCTTTGACCACTTCCATAGTTTTCCAACGACCCATTTTTGCCGCCAAACAAGTAAACACGCGTTAAAGGCAATGAAAGTAGAGTAATTAAATATCCCTAGGGTATTTAGTAGTTGGGTTGAAACGCGAAAGAGCATTTAATATGTACCAGATACTCACGGTTACCGATTTTTTATTTATGATTGCCGATATTTCGAACTAGTTGTGATCACTGTGATGATTGTGATCGCGATCACGGCCAAACTCGGAGACTCGGTACATAGTAAAAAATGATGAAAATGAATCTATAACGTATTCGATAAATGTAATGTGAGTAGTTATGTCCCCAAGTTGAGTTTACAATGAAGGGTAATTAATACGCGAAAATTCTCACAAAACTCATTATGAGATCTTTCTCATATTATTAATGCGAATGTTTACCTGTCCGTTAAGTAACTCTTTTTGTCTCTTTTCGTCCATGGACTGCAGTGACCACTTAACATCAGATGGCCTGCATGCCCGTTTCTTACTCTTTCACAATAAAAAAATAACATTGATAAAAACGTCACAATAGTAACATGGAAATATCATATTTGTTCCTCTTTACGTCAATGATCTTGCGTAAAACAACGCAGAAAATTATTTTACGGCAACTGCATGTATATAAAATCATTCTCATAGAATCGAAATTAATGAAATATTTTTCATTTTATTATAAAACACGTCACAAAAACACGCCAACGTCACTTGAGCCGACCTTTTGACGTCATTTTGAGTGAGTGATTCGAGAGGAGCTGAGTGGACAGACTCCGATGACCCTACAGATCAAATGATTAACCCAAACTCCATCTGTCTTCGCACTGATGAAAAATAAGCCAGAAAAACAAGTACGTATAGATGACAAATTCTGTATGGACCATAAAGGTGTGATATATTGATATGTGGAAGACAAATGTTTTTATATTCTTTTTTGTCTACAGAAAAGAAATATTCGCTACATACCTTTTGTTTAGTTACAAAAAAAAACTGACATAAATGCAGTACAACTGAGTGACTGAAAACATGTGTGTTTTGGAGTTTCTTTCGCCAACAATTCTCCAAAACGAAACCTTACCAGTCTGTGGTAGTTTATTGTTCAAAAATAATTCTGTAAAGAATTTATGAATAAAAACATTTTGATTTTGATTTCGATTTCGAATATGATTAATTGGTTTTGATTGTATATAATGTTATCCATTAATGTAAAAAGGCGCAAGAATGTTTAATGACAAACCCACAGAAAAACAGAGAAAATCTAACGCATTTTGTTTTGGGTTCTATTGCGTTAATAAAGTCCCCTAATAATAGTTGTTCTCATATACATATGTATCTTCCAAGTACAAACATCGATCAGTTACAATTTTATTATTTGTATACGAGTAGATAGATACACAAACAGATATACATAGATAGATAGAGGTAGACTTATTCCATCTTAAGATTGCTTTCAAGTTGACATTTTAATAGAAACAGATTTAGAGTTCTGGAGACAGTAATACCGTTTTTTGGTGAACTAAAGATTATTAATGTAATTGAGCGCAGTCAGCGTCTTGGGCACCCTTTTCTCTTACGTTTCGAGACTAAAAGCGTTCCGTTGTGGTTTAATTCACAAGAGGTAGTGATCATTTTGTATTGTTATTAAAAAAGAGTAGTATATAAACAATTGACGGCTTCAAAGCGATTGTGTATGTCGTTTCGTCAAGATCAACTCACGCACTTAATTGATGTTTAAAATGGATTATTGTGATTGATGCGTGAAATATTCCACTGAAGGGGCTAATGTGATTTAAAATAAAAGTAAAATTTTCAGCCGCTTTTTTCTCTCGGTCAACATTAGCCTAAATTTAATGAACTGATTTTACATAGTAACTTTGATCCGCGTGGATTTTATTCCCGGTCATTTAGACACAAGGCGTTCAAAACCGATAACTGATTTTACATAGTAACTTTGATCCGCGTGCATTTTTTCCCGGTCATTTAGACACAAGGCGTTCAAAACCGATAACTGATTTTACATTGTATTGATGGCATTTATTATCTGCATATTAATACATACATTTATGAAATAAAATTTCAGAAATTTGAATTCAGTTTTAGGTTTTGCGTTTTGCCGAGTGAATTAAGATAGAGAACACGTATCTTTTCATAAAAATACGGTATCATTTACAAGCTCAACGCGCTTTGTTAACCTTTTGCTTATGAAAGCAGTATGTTAGTATGGATTAAGGCGTATAGGAAATCTACAGGCTTGTTAGTATGTTGTCCGTCTGTCTGCAACACTTTTTAATCCCATTAAACCGCTTACCGCTAAAACTTGTGTCGAAAACCTAAGGTACGTTCGAAAGGTGGAGGCGTACGTAAATTTCATTTACCGCTGGAAAGTGCCGAGCGGCGGGCTTCAACGCAAACTCCACTTAATTACGCACATAAATTGAAGTGCTCTTCCCTATACGATAGATGTGGCTGTTTTAACTCATAAAATGTTGCGGCTCCCCATCACTGAGTTTTGATAAAACTGTCACATGTTTTTTGTATGTGAGAAGAGTAGTAAGCGAGCATCAAAACCGCCTGATGTTAAGTCGCAGCCCATAGACACGTACAACCACAAACAAGTCTGAAATCTAGTCTAAGGTCGAACGTAGATACGTTACTCCTGAGGACTAAGATGATCACCTCGCTGCAAAGTGTAGAACCACAAGTAATGCTTTACGCCGGATTAAGAGGGCGCCGATTGTACCTCCCCAATCCAACTATAGTTCTCCGACCTTTGAGCGGATTAAGAGGGTGGAGGTAGTACCTCCCCGATCGAACTATTGGCTTATTTAGCTGAAATCAAATGTTAGCGTTTGAGATTGGGATCGTTTTGAAGCTCGATTAGAACACATAATTATTGGCTGGTTTTAGTTAAGATCAACTGTTAGTTAGTAGGTACTTATGTAGATTGCGGTCGTTTTGAATCAGATCAGAGAACATTATTAGTGTCCGGCTGAAACGCTGGTCTAACATCAGAATGAGAAGTGTTAGGCCATATATGCATTATGAAATTTGTGATTGCCAATGTTTCGAACCAGTTTCTTCCTTAGATTGTAGTTCCCACAATGAGCCATGCAACTGATTTGAACTACCGGCAATCAAAAAGCAAAAATCGTAAGTAGCCGGTCCAGAGTAATAGATATAGTGATTCCAAAATGTTTTCAAAATGTTGTTATAAATACAACAAACTAAACTATATACTGACTAAGTTACTGTTAACTGAATAATAGTTTAGCTGTGACCACGAGCCATGCGACTGGTTGCAAATATCGACAATAAAAAATAAAAAATCGTAATCATGAGTACCCAGGTACATAGTAAAATGTATTAATTCCGCGATAAATTTAGTTTAAATCAGTATGGCTATGGTTATCACATTCTTAACATTTATACTTCAATAAGAGCGTAAAATTAAAGAAATTAAAATTAAAAATTAAAATGGTTTGGTGGATTGATAATTATAAGTCTAATTTTAGTAGACGAAATGTAAGTAATTTTTGTAATAATTTTGTTATACGTATATAGCTAAGCATTAACTGTCTTTTCTCAAAAACGAAACGATTACAAGTCGGTGGTAGTTTATTGACGTTCTGTTTTCTGTTTTTGTGTTATTTTTATGGTGTAAAGCATATATGATTTGATTTGATTTGAATCTACTTTAAATACCAACATCTTGATTTAAATTTATCCTTCTTATTTCTATATTAAAGGTGGTAGAGCCGTTAGAGCTCGCCCGGGGCGGCAGCACCGCCACCCTCATAAGCCGCCGTAAAGCAACATGTTCGTCATGTATTGTGTTTCGGTTGGGAAGGTGTGGTTGCCGGATACACATTATTGGAGGCGACCATCTTAGTCCTCAAGA
>DWON01007612.1:0-12768 GCA_018251015.1 Phocides pigmalion okeechobee
CGTCCATCCTTAAATAGAACTTCTGTTCTATTTGAGATTGGACGTGGTTGTCCATGGGCTGCTGTGACCACTTAACACCAGGTGGCCTGCATGCCCCTTTCTTACTCTTTCGCAATAAAAAAAAAAAAGTTAACCTATACATATAATATAACTGTAACTGTTCGCTGTATATGGCAAATATATTTAAAAAATAATAATGGTATGCCTTCAAATACGCAAGAGAACCTAAAACAATGTTTTACATTTTTCTATTTGTCTGTATGTTTGTGCACACTAATCTCAGAAACGGCTTATCCGATTTGAATGCAGTTTTCAGGATTATATTATGATAGGTTTCATTTACTGTATTTTTCATATAAATTGGTTAAGAAATAAACAAGGTATGACAATTTATGTTAATCATCGCCCGATGAACTCGCAGGCACATATAGTAATTTAACCAGCGCCGTATTTTCTCTACGTTTGATTAACTAATATTTGCCTGAAAATATCAAACTAAAATTTCGATCTGAAATATATATACCTCTATTCTAGTTCAAGATTAAAGGGTTTTAGGTAAAGCGATTTAGCTAATTGTTATGTTCTGTCATTAATTCGTCCTGCTTGTCATGTGGTACATTGGCATTCATAATTACAGTCCCTTGTTTAATTTTCTGCCGAAGTAACCTTTTAGCGACCTTTCGCTCTTAAACAAATAATGTAAATTTGCGTTGCTTAATTTATTTCTCCTGTTATTTTGTTCATTATAATGGATTTATTAGGTTTTTGGTTAATCGTTTTTTTAGGATAAATATTCTGACTGAAACCCTTTTGTTCCGTTGCTAGACACAAGTTATATAATAATCTTAACTTTTTATATGTTGGAAGAGTACAAAACGAGTGAGCAGGCGACCTGATTTTAATATGTAACGGATACTTAGAATTAAACATTTTTTGCCGATATATGATGTCTAATGTAGAATAGTATCTGCAGCCCTGGAATATCCACATCCAAACTCAAATAAGACAAAAGTCCTGTGTGACGTCATGCATAGATGCGTTGCCACTCCTGAGGAGAATGGTTGTCTGGTTTGCAAGTGTAACTAGCAACCGTACCTTTCCAACTGAGACACAAAGAGTTGTTTAACGGTAGCTTATGGAAACTTAAACTGGTTGCAAGACTGCGATTTATTTTATAAAAGTCTTATGAAGATCATAAACAATTTGATCTCAGTATTTACACTATCTGGATATGAACAGTTATATAATCAATATCATAAGTAGTATCATAGTATCATGGACACAAAGAAAGACGAGTGTACAAACATTTAGACCTATAACATGAACACACTATAGTTCGACCGGGGAGGACCACCGCCGCCCTCACAATCTGCTGTAAAGCATTACTTGTGTTTCAGTTGGAGAGGTGCGGTTGCCGGCTACACTTTGAATCGAGGCGACCATCTTAGTCCTCAGGAGTAGCAACGCATCAATGTTCGAGTTCAGATAGGGTTTCGGTCGTATTTGTGGTTGTACGTGGATGTCTACGGGCTGCGACTACTTAACATTAGGTGGTTTGCATGCTCGTTTCGTACTCTTCTCACATAAAAAAATGTAAATTTAGAAATCTGACTTTCCGAAAATCGAACCTGGACCCGCTGCATGTCAAACTGGTATGGTTACCACTACATCACTCAGCTTGTCAATGTCAAAGTCAAATTGGGATAATGCTGAAATCAGATAAAAAATACGTCAAAACACATCTATAAAGAGCGTATGTCCTTAACTCGTTCTGAATACAACGTAAAAACTGTCACATATCACAAACGAAGTGAACCTCAAAAAGATAAAAAGTTGTCCAAAAATATAGCAGGCGTTTTGAAAGGGCTAGGTCTCGGATTCAGTTGACGGATTTTATCAACACTGTCGTTATGGCCACGAAATGGTACGTTGAAAACTGATTCGCTCGTGGCATCAGCGTCAGCGTCGAGCGATAAAATCACAAGTGTTTGGTTGTAGCCCACGAAACTGCGCAAATTGTAACGTTTTTTTGTGACAAGAGCAGCAAACGCGCAAGAAACCACCTGATGTTAAGTAGTCGCAGCCCATAGAAATCCACGTACAATGACAAATACGACCGAAATCCAATCTGAGTTCGAACGTACACACGTCGCTACTCTTGAGGACTAAGACGGTCGCTTCGCTTCAAAGTGTTGCCGACAACTGCATCTCTTCAATCGAAATACATGTAATGCTTTACGCCGGATTATGAGGGTGCTGGTAGTAACTCCCCGGTCGAACTATATTTCTCCCACCTTTAACGTTATTTACTATGAGCAAGGATGCAGTCATCGTCGAGTAACAAAATGTATGTGTTCGATCTTGTAAGCCACGAAACTGCAAAAATTGTAGCTTTATTTTCTATGAGCGAGTTTGCACGAGCATCGGATTGACATGAGTTTTAAATGAATGTGGAGAAATGTTCGAGAAAGATCTCTAAAGTACACGAGACAGATGCGTCACGCGCCCCGACAACAGTTCGCTCGTATTTTTTAATAAACGCAAATATAAACGTTATAAGAGTTTTACTTTAGTCTACGGCATCCGAGTGTCAAAAACTTTTTCAAACAATTGGTCCCACGATTGATTGACATTACCGGTGAAAAGAGAGCTGTTCCTATCTCAACGCGGGAATGCGTCCAGCGTTTTTTGCGTGCCGCATGGACACGGTCTTTTTTTAGGTAGTTTAGGTTAGGCTATTATAATTAGTTTTAAGGTTTGAGTATTGTATCTGACATGTCAACTATAAGTCATTAAAATTTCCTTTATACAGTAAACATTCCTTTCTTTCCGTTATCAAAAACGCTTTAAACGAATATTTGAATTTTATGGCCTTTCGACGCTATAAAACTGCGTTTGTAGCGAATAAAGCCTTCGAATTGCGCATGTTTCGTGGCCGACGCATGTCAGTTCTAGCGCATTCGGCGTTGGCGTGACCGCGTGGTGTTTTGGCGGTTTGGCGTATGAATAAATTAGTTACGATGTGGGAAATATTTTTGGGAATTCCGCAACGAAAATATTTCACCATTTTCTAGCTAAAATATTTTTTTTTGACAGACTTTTTTATCGAATGGTTAGTGACCTTGACTGCTGGGTTATGTTTGTGGGTTCGAATCCCATCTAGTATAAATATGAGATGAAGTTGAACGGAGGAGTCATGGTTACGGAGTATCAGAGATTGGACCGGAATAGTTGACGCATCTGAGCTATTCTCTAGAGCAAAAAATAAAGAGGACTAAAAGTTGATAGCCAACCCTCATAAGTTTGAGAGGCGGTAAAAAAGAATTTATGAGTACAAAGAATTGTTCTTTGGTTATAAAATATTATATTTATATGTGTTTAGAATTATATATGTATATTTGTTTGTCTATCAGCATATAGGCCCTGCTTTAGGATCAAGTAGGTTATTCTGTAAAATAGCAACTCATATTCAAATCGCGGTGAATTGATAAAACTTACTTCGAAAGCCAGTTTAAAATTTGGAAATACATGTTTGTAACGATGTTTATTGTTACAAAATTCTGTTAATAACAATAATCTTATAATACAGCAGCTTATTTAATCTTCATGCACGTATAGCAATTGCGAATTTGAGGTTTTGCCCCTTTGTATAAAAGTTGAATTTATACATATGTATATGAATAAAACTACAAATAAACTAAAAAGCCGATTTACTTTTTATTAATTTACGGATAAATTACATTATTAATTAGTTATTCCTGATTCATATATAATTGTATGTATATATACATATGAAATGTATTCGTTATTGAAATATGTTGTGAAATACGAAGATTAAGTTCATAATTAATAACATGAACTGAAATTTATTAATAAATATTTTTCCGGAGTCATAATTAAGTATTTGTATAAAAGAAAAACTTATATATAATTTTCATGTTAATTACAATAAAGAAAACCTTAAAACTAATTATAAAGAAAGCCCAACCTTAAAAATGTGACGAAAGTCCGTGCTCGCGCGGTATGGTGCCAAGAACGTTGGCCGCATTCCCGTGCTGAATCACGATGGCAATTCTTTGCGCGAGATATGAACCAGTCTTTGTCACCAATTGGACAAATTGTTAAAAAATTAGCTCACGGAATCCACGAACCAAAACTTCCAAAGCCAAAAGGAACAAAGGCATAAACTGCTAAGTGGAACATATTCAACAATTACATCAAAATTCTGACACTTTCATAAATAATTGGAAGACAGTTAACTTCTAAAAGACTACTTAGAGCAACTGACAAACTTCTGTAACGGGGAAACAATAAAAAGATCCCTTTCGTGCCAAAACAATCCATACATTAGAGAGTCAAGTGGCGTGTCGTTAAGGAGCGTTCCGTCACGCCGGCGAGTTCAAGAGTTATTGCCGAGAGTCAACTGAGATTTCTCGACAAACGCTTCACGCCAACTTCGCGGGATTTTCTTTGCCTTAAGAAATAAGTTATTTCATTCTCTAGTTTTTCATTTTTTAAATTATAAAGGTAGCAAAAGTACTTACAGCATATATTAAAGGTCTAATGGGATTTCTCGACAGGCGACGATCTTAGTCCTCAGGAGTAGCAGCATATCTACGTTCAAGCTCAGATAGGATTACAGTCGTGTTTGTGCTTGTCCGTGGATGTCTATAGGCTGCGACTATTTAACATCAGGTGATTTGCATGCTCCTTCGCTGCTCTATTCTCACATAAAAAGTAGGCGTCATATAAAAATCGCTAATCACTTATCATTTGTACGCACACCATTTCATCCATACGACGCACGGTTGAGCAAGTTTCATTCCACGTTACATAATATTGTTCCCAGTTATCCACCCTACGACCGTTAAGACTAAACTTTGATATATTTTTTGTAAAAAATCGTAATACTAATTACAATAAAAGCCTAACTTAAATAACTACAACGAGTCTGTACCGAAACAGCATGTCAAGAATGCTAGCCGCATTCCTACGTTGAATAGCGATCACGATTCTCTGCGCGAGATTTGAACCAGCCCTCCTGTCAGCGGTGCGTAATTAAAAAGCGTTAATCGTGAGTACCCGTTATACAGTAAAATGTAAATATTATTTGGTTTCTTAAAAAGGGTTATTTCGGTTGCACTACAAAGGTCTCTAATAAAAGTTTTCTCCATACACTTTCCGGATATATATCAATCAGAATTTTATTATTCTTATAGAGGTCTCTGATAATATTTTTTATATACCTTCCACGTATAAACAGCAATCAGTAAGCATTTTATTATTTGTACAGATCGATAAAGATTGGAAACGTTTGCCGTGTGAGGTGAGATGACAATTGAGCTATCATTCCTCTGAGAAAAATTGCAAATAATATTGCCATCTTTTCGCAAATGAAGATTATTAGGATAGATCTGTGAACTACGAATAGTAGCAAAATCATACAGACCTTTTCATTGCGTACAATTTAATTTTAAAGGGTCTTGAGGGCCACGAAAGCTTAAGCCAAGAGACGCAAATGTTCTATTCAAACGGTCTTGAGGGCCGCGAAAGCTAAAGCCAAAGGACGCAAATGTTCTATTCAAACGGTCTTGAGGGCCGGGAAAGCTAAAGCCAAAAGACGCAAATGTTCTATTCAAACGGTCTTGAGGGCCGCGAAAGTTAAAGCCAAGCGGCGCAAATGTTCTATTCAAACGGTCTTGAGGACTACGAAAGCTAAAGCCAAGCGGCGCAAATGTTGAAGATGGTCGCCTCGCTTCATGAGGACTAAGATAGTCGTATCGCTTCAAAGTGTAGCCGGCAAACGCACCTCTCCAACCGAAACACAAGTGTTTGTATTTACTTAACATCAAACTACGTCATGACATTAAACATTTGCCAACAATACAAACGTCAGGACGTAAAATTTACCATTTGGATCGCTAGATACGTCAGGCAAATAAATTGCCAACCTTGGTAAATTGGTAATACCAATTTATTTACCAATTCAATCCGGCATAGTTTACGATACGTAACGCGAGATACATCAAACAGTATCAAGCATTGGTATCAAAGGAAATAATTAATGTTCGAGTCGGTAATTTCTCTAACAACCATTTATCAACCAACCATTAGTTTAGAGATAGTGTGAAATTCAGATATCTTCGTAATAAAGTGGAATGGAGAATCGCTTTTGACGTAATACCGCTGATGGATGTTCTGTTTTGAATGTTTTGTTTCGGTTCAGGATTCGCATGTAGCGAGGAAACTTCGGTTGTGTACACTTCGGTTGAATATACTTCGGTTTTTTTTCTAATAGCCTCACGTTTGACAGTTTTACTGGAGACAAGAGTGTTGGTGCTATACAAACACAAACGTAGACGATGTAAGCGAGTATTATGCATATATGTCCTTCCTTTCTTTAGTCCGTGAGGGCCGAATGCTAAAACAATTTTCAAACAATTAGTCACATGTTTGATCGACACTGCTGGTGACAAGAGTACTGGTTCATATCTCACGTAGACAGTTGCGATCGCTTACAGCGTAGAATTGTGGCCAATATTATTGGCACCATGCTGCATTGGCACTATATGTTCTTGATATAGCTTAAATGAGCACTAAGAAGAGTACTAGGAATTTCGCTCTTTATTGGTTGAAACAATGTTTTAAAGGTGGGAGAACTATAGTTTAACTGGGAGGGGGGGGGGGGATCCATCGCCGCTCTCATAATCCGCCATAAAAAATAAATGAAAACATAACTTGTGTTGTGTGCGGTTGCCAGCTACACTCTGAAGCAACGCGACTATCTTAGTCCTCATTAAGCGAGGCGACCATCTTGAGGAGTAGCAACGTTCGAGCTCAGATAGGATTTTCATCATGTTTATAATTGTACGTGGATGTCTACGGGCTGCGATTAGTTAACATTAGTTGGTTTGCATGCTCATTTGCTACTCTTTTCACGTATAAAAACAGAAGACGCAAATATATATTGTATTTTGATAAAAAATTTCGATTAACTTCAAATAGACCAACATTAGGATCAAAATAGAGCGTGATTTATCGGAATGTATTTTTATACCGACTTCTACGCGAGGGAAGCCGTGCAAAAGCTTCGCAAACGTATTCACATTGAAAATACAAATATATATTTATATGTATACATATAATCTATAACTATACCTATTCTTCTTCTATATATATACATATAATAAAACTGTAACTGATCGCTGTCTGTACATGGCAAATATATTTGAAAATTCAAAATGGGGTGCCTTTCTATACGAGAGAACCCAAAACAATGTTTTTTCATTTTGTCTGTATGTCTTTATGTTTGTACACGCTAATCTCAGAAACGGCTTACCCAATTTGAATACAGCTTTCAGGATTATATTATGATGGGCTTCGCTTAACATTTTGTGTTTTTTTTTTTCATTTAAATCGTTTAACAAATAAAGATATGGCAATTTATGTAACACGTGAATGAAGTCGCGAGCAAAAGCACTATAATTTGAAACCGTTGGTCTGTAGGGTCCGAGTGCCAATTTTTTTTTCAAGCAAATAGTTTTGTTCCCACGTTTGATCGACGCCGATGTGACAAAAGGGCTGGTTCATATCTCGCGCAGAAAATCACGATTGCTATTCAACGCTGGAATGCGGCTAGCGTTTTCGGAACCATTTCCCATGGGTACTCCCTTTAGATTGTTCAGATGCGGCTTTTATTATAATTAGTTTTATGATTTTCATCATTGTATATATACAAAAGGTATAACTTCACACAATTAACATCAGAACACCGGTAAGATTTTCATGATTTTAATTCAATAATTGATATAAATAAATAAACAACAAATCTCAATAAAGGATAACGATGGTACAATTAACATTATTTCCAATCGTTCCATATCTATTTCTATTTTAAATTTGAAAATGCTCGATAATAGTTTCGACCATTACAGTATTGCCTCATTATGGATATGATGTTCACAGTGGTCAAATGAAATACATTTCACGGCATATTAGTAGTTACGGCATATCATATGGCATACCTTGAATTCAAATTCATTTTTTATTTCATTGTAAGGTATTTAACATACATATAATGAATGTCGAGGGTAGAATGTCAAATCAGTACATCGGCTTTTAGCGCCCTGTTGGCTAAGGTTGACCGGTAGAAAAAAGCCGGCGGAAAAACTCTTGACACTCTTTTTAAATCAATCCTTGATAAAGAAACATTACATTGAATGTCATATAATTATTTACAATAATGAGAACCTCAAAACTAATTATATTAAAAGCCTAAAGCAGGCTTTATACCTGATCTAATGCGGGTTTGTATACTATTTTTTATGTGAGAAGAGTAGCGAACGAGCATGCAAACCACCTGATATTAAGTAGTCGCAGCCCATAGACATCCACGTACAACGACAAACACGACCGAAAACCTATCTGAGCTCGAACGTAGATGCGTTGCTACCTCTGAGGACTAAGGTGGTCGGCTCGCTTCAAAGTGTAGCCGGCAACCGCACCTCCCCGACCGAAACACAATACATGAAGAACACATGATTTACGGCGGGTTATGAGGGTGGCGGTGGTGCCGCCCCGGGCGAGCTCTAGCGGCTCTGCCACCTTTAAAACTTTCACCTTTAAAGTTCTAAGTATCTTAGATGTAATTATAAAATAATATTAACGAATACACGTCATTATATTTCAAAAAAGTATTTTCTAAAATTATAGTACTAAAATAATTTTTCTGTCGTATTAACTTAAAGTTTTCTACACAAACAATCAGATAGAGCACTTGCTTATTTTCAAACGAAAAAAGATTTATTTTCTCAGAAAATCTAAAAGCAGCTTACCTAACGCCCGGCTAAGTTCTCGTTGTGACCTTAATGAGAAACGTCAATGTTAACTAATGAGCCAAGTTCTCCGTTAAAATGTCTTCAAATTTTTCAACCACGAAATAAATGAGTATTCTAAAAGGGTACATCGATTCTCAGATAAGTTCTCCCGTTTTGGTGGTAAAGGATGATTTCTCATGACTAGAAACGATTTGTGGTTCATTCCTTGATTGGGTTCTGTGTTTTTAAGCTATTTTTTACAATCAACGTACATTTTTGAAGTAACATGAGATATCTACCTTAAAAATGTATTTCTATCAATCCATCCTTCCGTTCGTAAGTCCGTCAGGTGTCTATTCGTCTGATCGTCTGTTCATCCGTCTGATCGTCCATTCGTCCGTCCGTTCGTCCGTCAGTCCGACCGTTTGGCCATCCGATTTCCGTTCGTCCGTTCGTACTTCCATCCATTCGACCGTTCGTCCATCCGTTAATAATTTGTAAATTTCGTAAGAACACAATCTAAAACAAGTTTTTAGAATGTTTGTCTGTTTATATCTGTCTTTGTGCACGTGAATCTTAGAGCTCAATGTAGTTATATTTTTATATCGTTTTCGCAAAATACTCAACAAATTATGTTCAAAATTTATTTTAGAAGATTGAATCAAATACTTGAATATTATCAAGATGAGAGCTATGTTCAGCACTCATTTTGTTCTGCTCTCGTAATATTTACGTTTTTCTAATTCATATATAACTTAAAAAATCAGAGGCATTAACTTAACCCGGCTCTAAAACGAGTGGCTATTATTCCATTAAGCTACGACTGCTATATAATCAACCGGTAACTAAATCGATTATGGACATTTAATATAAAACAAAAGTAAATATACAAAAAAACGTCAAAATAAATTCAGTGTTATTTTGTCATTTTTGCTTTTATCCCTCAGTGATAAAGTAAGCAGTTGTTAATATACGACAAGCCTTAAATTACCAGCCCCTACCACGAAAAAATCGTATTATTGTCGGATCCCCTAAGGAGAGTAATAAATGGTTCACTCACCAAATTACCCCCGCAGGTAGGAATCATCTGGAGTATCACGTGAGACAGGGACCGTGACGTATGACGTCATATCTCACAAATATACTTAAGTGGGGCGAGGATTAAGCGACGCTCTCAAACAAGTGATGTATGGCGCGTGTTATCCTTGATTCATACCCCGCTTTGCTCGAACTCGATCCATACTACATGTTCTCGATGGCTACTCGTTAGTTTAAGTGTGTATATCACTTATTTTAAATATTTACAACCGTATTTAAATCCTCACCGCGTCACGCCAGCGCCCGCATCCGCGTTTTCAGCATCGCTTTGGTTAACCATGAATGCGTTCAAAATATAACCACGAAGAACGAAACAAATTAATTTATGATTTTAATCGCATTTACCGATAAAAAATTGATTATATATTTACAATGATAAAACTAATTATAATACAAGCCTAACCTAAAAAATCTAAAGGGAGTTACGATGTTTGTAAGATATGACGTCATACGTAACGGTCATGGTTTATCAATAAATATACATTTTCATTATATTTTACGTTAATGTTTTTTTTTATTAAAGTTTGAATTGTATAGAATTTCGTACGAAAAATATTGATTCGGTTTATTGTTTAACAAAATTTGGTTTCGGAACGTATTCATTTTGAGAAGAATTTTATGACATTTTAAAGGAATGTTCCATTTTTAATGTAATGAAAATGGATTCTTACAAGAACCTCTCATAAGAAGGAACACATAGGTAGAGCTGAACAATTTTATGACGCAACTTGTCATGTTCGTGTTCGCTATTTTCGAATATTTTATATCGTTTAGCCAATATCTGATTCCTTTGATCATATCTGCGGAGGAGCCATGAATGCCGCAACTTGGTATATCGTCTTTACATTGTGGAGTCGTACCTACCTCTTCATAAATATTATGGAGCGGATTTTGGGGACTTTCGCCCTATTTTGCATTGAACTCTCAGCGGTGCGGAAGTCGATTTGACGTAAAAATTCTCACCGATACGTCCCAATTTGTCAAGAATTATCTCTTCTTTTCAATACATTCATCCCACATTTTCTTTCGCTCCGTTTGTATTGGATTGTGTGAAGTGTTTATATGACTTTGTTTAATGTTTATATTTTTATCTGAGATGGTAATGAATAGGAATGTTGGGCTCCAAAGGTGGGAGAATAGTTTGACCGGGGACGTACCACCGGCGCCCTCATAATCCGCCGCAAAGCATTACTTGTATTTCGGTTGGAGAGGTGCGGTTGCCGGATACACTTTGAAGTATGGCGATCATCTTAGTCCTCAGGAGCAGCAACATATAAGGTCAGATAAGACTTCAATAGTGTTTGGTTGTAGGTGGATGTCTATGGATTGCGACTAGTTAACATCAGGTGGTTTGCATGCGTTTTCTACTCTTCTCTCATAAAAAATGTTGTTTAAGAGGTGGTTAACATCAATAGTAAAGCCATTAATGTTAAAAAAAACCCTTGTGCCTTTTTGAAATCGATTGAAAATCATAAAAACGACGTATATAACAACGTCATCTTAAGAGCGGCCATCTTGTTTCCATTTACGATGAGTTTGTTTTCCTTATTACGGATTAGGCGCCGGATATAATTCGCTTTGTGTCTATTATCGTTTTTTTCTTATTACAAGCATTAGAAGCAATTTTTGTGTCCTACTGATGGAAATATTACACATTTATTATGATTGCAAAAAGTAGGTATGTATATACTGTTATAAATTTATTTGTATATTAATATCAATAGAGGATTAATTAAGCACGTTAGCTTTATATTGAAAATCTTTATCCGAAATATAACCATTGAATAAATAGTCGTGAACCACGACCTCCTCGTTCTGAAGTCAAACTAGAAGTGAGACCCGTCTTTTTTTATATATAGCAAAAGAGTAAGAAACGGGCATGCAGGCCACCTGATGGTAAGTGGTCACTGCAGCCCATGGACAACCACGTCCAATCTCAAGTTCTATTTAAGGATGGACGTGGATGCGTTCCTACTCTTGAGGACTAAGATGGTCGCCTCCAATAATGTGTGCCGGCAGCCTCACCTCCCCAACCGGAACACAATACATGAAGAACATGTCGCTTTACGGGGGGTTATGAGGGTAGCGGTGGTACTAGTCCTAACGGCTCTACCTTTAGATATATATATCAGGCAAATGGTATCAATGTGCATGCAATTTGTTTCATAATGGCTATCAATAATAACGGGAGGCTGTTGATAGGTTGTTAATTACATCGTTATTGTGTCATTACTATAATAGCTTGCTCAAATGACTGAGTAATAAGCTTGAGTTAAGTACTGAAGGTATAAGAGATATTTTCAAATCAGAATCTGAATTCGAATCCGCATCCGTATCCGCATTCTCATCTGCATTCTCATCTGCATCCGCATCCGCATCCGCATCCGCATCCGCATCCGCATCCGCATCCGAATCCGCATCCGAATCCAAATTCAAATATTTTAGTTCATTATAAGGTATTTACATACACTTAATGAATGTTAAGTATACAATGTAAAATCAGTACATCGGCTTTGAGCGCTCTCTTGGCTAAGGTTGAACGAAAGAAGAAAGCCGGCGCAAAAAACTCTCGGCACTCTTTTTAAATCAGTCATTGATAAATAAACATTAATATGAAGACAATGAAGTCATCATATCTGTGTGATTGTCAGTTTCAGTCAGTTTCAGTGACATTGTATATAAAGCTGATAATAAAATAATGTATACGTCACCATATGCAAAATACAAAACACAATATTTGTTCCGCTTGGCTTTGAAACCTATGGCCCGTGGGGTCGGCGTGCCAAAAAAATTTTCAAACAAATAGTACCACGTTTGAACGACGCTGCTGGTGACAAGAGGGCTGGCTCATATC
>DWON01007613.1:0-12767 GCA_018251015.1 Phocides pigmalion okeechobee
AGTAGTTCCTGAGATTAGCGCGTTCAAACAAACAAACAAACAAACTCTTCAGCTTTATATATTAGTATAGATTAAAAGATCTATTAAAGCGTATTCATAAAATGAGATTAATTAAAACATAATGGTGTAATAAACGAATTTTGTAAATTTAAACGATTGTTAACAAGCTAGTCAAGGCCTATGTAGGTTATCAATCTGTTTTTGCTAACTTAAATTTTTACTAGCGCTGACCACCGGCTTTGCTTACTATCTAACCTTAGACTCCTGTTATAAACTCAATAAAAATATATAGTTTATAGCACTCGTATTTAAGAAAATATTTGAATTTATAAATTTTATATATAATTTTAAATGATAGTTTTTTTTTTATTGCGAAAGAGTAAGCAACGGGCATGCAGGCCGCCTGGTGTTAAGTGGTCACTGCAGCCCATGGACAACCACGTCCGATCTCAAATAGAAGAGAAGTTCTATTTAAGGATGGATGGATACTCTTGAGGACTAAGATGGTCGCCTCCAATAATGTGTATCCGGCAACCAAGTAAGGATAAGGATGTAATAATAAAATTAGTACACAAAAAATTACTGAGCACTTAATATTAACAATGAATGTGGTTTAAGGACATCCGTAATCGGCAATCAATAGAATACGTGTATTATTTGAGGATGTGATGGACGTAGAATTCAAGAGAACTCAGGCTCTATCTGAAGTCATACATTAGATTCATTGCTGCTTCTGACGACTAAGACGTTTATCAATTATGTGAGTTGGCTGTTCACAAAATCGCTAGACAAAAATGCCAGAATTGGTTCACACTGTATCCTTCTGTAAAGCTCTGGTATTTTCCCAGTCGCACCATATAGGTTTGTACTAAGATGGTCTTCTCATACGTAAGTTACCGTATAACATTATTTACTTCTTCACTTTTTGACAAAAGCGAAAGAATTGCTTTACACTAGAAGTGTTTATAGTGTAAATCTCCCCTATCGTAACATACAGGTTTATACTAAAATGGTCGTTTCATACGTAAGTTAGCGTAAAAGTTTTAGTTACTGCTTCACTTTTTGACAAAAGGGAAAGAATTGCTTCACGCTAGAAATAGGTGGTACCACCCGTTTCATCAACATGATCTCTCCCTTCCATCTCCCATGCTCCCTCCTACACATTATAATTTTGCTAGGAGACTTTCCTTCCTATTTTTGTAGAAATCCTCGGGGCAAAGACATAAAAACTGAAACCGCGACGTGACTGCGATATGGCCACGTTTAATTCTCAGACGGACGGAGCTGAGAGATTTTAATGAGAGATCGGGGTTTTCAATTACCCTCACTGCTTTATTCTTACCACGGGTTTTTATTAACAAATATTCTTTGTCACGTCAGTTGATTACTCTTAACGAATTTTGTAATGAATGTTTATTTGTCGTGTCTGTTAATGGATAACGAGGATTTAGTAGACTTCGATAACTAGATATTAGTTATTTATTTATAACTATCTTGTTAAAATCTTTAGAAATATTTGAGCTTCTGAAAAGACAAATCTGAACATATGAAATTAGTTTAAAACGATGATTTTAAAATATATTCTGTTAAAGTAAAATATTTTGAAAGGAATAGAATTTTTCTCATATGCCTTAACTTCATGTTGGCTATCACGGTGTAAGAGACTGACACTTAGATACTTCCTAAGCAGACGATCAGTTTATTGCAAGTAATCATAATCCAAAGGATTATGGAATCGGTTATGTTAAGGAATTCCTATCGCGAAAATATCCCAAATACAAAGATCAGAAGGAAATATAAGCTAATTAACATAGCAAAAGTTATAGTATATAAGGAAGTGGAGGTAGGTAGGTCACATTTGCCGTATGTTAGCCAAGAAAAAGCTCGAACTGGAAGAACGAATGGCATATTGCAAATCAAATGGAGAGAGGACTTAACGATAGTAACCGAAAAAGAAGATGCAAAAAGTGAGATATATATGGTTTGCTTTAAAAGAGACATTCATCGAGCATAAGGTGAAAGAGGCTGCAGCAGAAGAAGAAAAAACAGAAGAAATTTCGCAAAGGGCTTAAAATAAGCCTATTTTATCACATGGTAGTAAGAGCCGAGGATATATTTAGAGACGAATCCCAGAGCCAAAAGATATAAAAACTGAAACCGCGACGTGACAGCGATGTGGCCGCGTTTAATTCTCAGGACGAAGCTGGGAGATTTTAATGAGAGATCGGGTTTTTCAATTATGCCTTTGCTTTATCCAGCCTTATTTCGGGTTTTATGAACAAACGTAATTTACCACTTACGTTAGAGGTTTACTTTTTATAGCTATCGCCATGTTTCATACCATCGTATATCAGAAACATTTGTTTCTTAATAGACTTTTAAAACGGAGAACGGTCGTCGAAATGTTTTTGTATGTATGTTAAAGGTGGGAGAACTATAGTTCGACTGGAGAGGTACCACCGCCGCCCTCCTTATCCGCCGTACAGCATTATTTGTGTTTCAGTTGGATAGGTGCAGTTGGCGGCTACACTTTGAAGCGAGGCGACCATCTTAGTCCTCAGGAGTAACAACCGTACACCAAACGTAGGTACGTTCGAGCTCAGATAGGATTTCGGTCGTGTTTGTAGTGGTACTTGGATGTCTACGGGCTGCGTCTACTTAACACATCAGTTATTATTTACACAGATTTTTTGGATTCTTTTTTGTTCAAAATGGGGTATTTCTAGTGTGGTCTTAAATGATCTTCGTTAGTTCTGATGATTGGATCAATGACAAAATCATCTTCAAATATGAGATGATTACATTATATTTTCTTTTAAAAAGACGATAATAGCACTAAAAAGCAAGATGTTTTATGCAAAAACATAAAACCGACGGGAAAGATGCTAGTCACATGCAGGGGGACGATATGAGGCTGTAGGACTTCGAGTAGGACTTCAGTTCCATTTGGAATAAGGTACAAATCATATCTTTGAGCGGGAGTGATCTCTTAAATTTTGGTATACTGCATAAGATTGTTATTTTTATCTCATAAAATAAATTAAATAAAACATTTTTGTTTTACTTTAAATGTTTTTGTTGTATATACTTACAAATGTATTTTTATAAATTAGCGTAACGATAAGGTAGACGAGCGACCTGATGGAAACCAGTCACCATCGCAAATAGACACCTCCAACATCACAGAAATCGTTAAGGGATCGTTTTGAAGGTGAGCTCTTTGCACCTATTTTGAAGAGACCCATGTCATAACGTTCCGGGAATATTTATGTTTTTTTTTGGTTGATATAAACAATGTAATATACAAAAATAGGTCCGTTTTTGTGTAATATCAACAGTCTAAATATGGTATATATAAACTAAAAGCGGTTAGCATATTCATTTCAATTGATAACACACATATATTCGCCTCAATAATACTGACAATACAATTTAATTGAACGGCATGAAGCATTTACGATACATTATACGTTTACTAATATTAATACGATAATATTTGAATATTGGTTGTGTCTAACTGTCTATTAGTGAAATTTTAGTTAACCGTTATGATTGTAATAAGTTTTACTGCAAAATTGAAATTAGTGATACTCCAGCATATTACTATCATCTATAGCAAACATTTAATACTGATAGCGATTCGGTTTTTAAGATTATTATGGAATTTAAACATATAAACGAATAAAGGTTTCAGCGTTATACACAAAAAATATGGAATTATTTTGAAAACATAATATACGCTTTGTTATACGGTGTATAAAATATTTTTTATAAATTAGCTAAGCGAAAAGGCAGCTGGTCACCTGATGAAAACCTGTCACGCTCGTCTATGGATATTTGAAACACTAGATCAGGTGCTAGAGCATAGCAGGTTTTAAATAAGGGTTCGTTTTGCACCTTTTATAAAGACTCTGACGTCATAGCGTTAAGGGAATATCTCAGGCAGAAACTCATTCTACATCATACATTTAAGTGCCATTAATGAAGGCAAAACCGATCGGTACACTAAATGTTGTATACACGATACAATACAAATACTGTACCGTGATACAAATGTTGTACCGTAGTAACAAAAGTAAGCACTATGATATACGATACAACAGATCTTGAATAATGACTAACCTCTAATACATTTCTCAATGATTGGAAGGAAATCTTGTAATATTTAACCTATTTTCTCGGAGGAAAGGTTGGGTAAGTGAGACAAGAAGTTTTACTGTCCAAATTTCTATTACGACAACCTTCGTGACGCAGCTCAAATACAAATTATACTAACACAATAGTGAATATTAAAAAAAATGTAAAATATAGCATATAAACACAGATGTATGGGTGGATATACATACATAATAAGGGTGTCTAAGTTTAATATTGTGCACTTAACTTAGTAACGGTAAAATATTTGAAGTTTAAACTGAGATTAAGAGACGGCATACTACAGGTAATTATGCCTGAAATTTTAATAGCAAGCAGCGGAATTATTCAAGTTTTGTTATTTATTAAGCGCTACATTAAATAAAATGCTGTCAAGTGTGCGTTGGTCTGCATATGGTTTCGTAGTATAATAAATACATCGAAAATATTTCATATCATAAACTACATGGATGACTTATTTGAAATAAATTTATTTAAGAGTTTTTTACAATCTGTACTACATTTTATTTCTCTCGGGCAACCTTAGCCTACATGGCGTTCAAAGTAGTGTATAGTAGTATTTCAAATTGAAGTTCAAGAGGAGTTGGTTACGGTTTTGAGGATTTTAGGAGCAAATATCTCTTAAACGTTTTTTTTATACTACCACTACATTAAATTAAAAAGGATTTATTATTAAATGACTTTATGTTGTATATTCTGTAATATAAAGATTAGTAATTCGATTTTTTTGTTGCCCAATAACATAATATGAAGTATCATCAATTATTTATTTGTCTGTATGATTTTACAGAAAGTACTTATCATATACGTAATCTCAGAATAAATTGACTGTAACAAAACGAACGAATAATTGAACTTGATGAAATTAGGAATCAAAAATCAATCACAATCAAAATCAAAATATTTTAATTCAAAGTAGATTCTTTACAGAACTCTCTTTGAACGTCAATAAACTACCACCGACTCGAAAGGTGTTTCGTTTTGGAGAAGAGTCGACGAAAGAAACTCCGAATGACACATCTTTTCCATCTTAAAAATGTAATTGATAAATAATAACTTAAATTAATGGAGCAAATAACTTAAATCAATGAAGGTTTCCTTTTTTGCGATTTCGATATGGAATCCTAAAAAATGACGTTTAGTTACATTGCACGCGACGTGCCATGTCTCGTAATGCACTACAAACTTTAATGCTGCCTTGGCGTGTTTGAAAAACTTTAAAAGATTCCGTTCGATAAATAATTGGGGGTAAATTTGGTTTGTAATGTACCATTTGCAGGGCAAACGACCGTTTAGAATAAAATGCTGCGCTTATTTTAATCACGTTTGTAACGCCTAATTAAAATTATTTTTTATTTCATTTTAATTTTTCATGTGGGATATCTATATATATACATATGTCTTTTGGGGGAGGTCCATTTCTTATGGCAAGACGATGATGCTCTGTTTGACGAATATAATTATGTCCTCTCCGTCTCCACTCTATTATTATTTGTCTGGAATCTTTCTTGTGTGGGGTCAGTAACAAACCCTCATAACCCGCCGTAAAGCAGTTCTTTATGTATTGTGTTTCGGTTGGAGAGGTGTGGTTGCCGGATACACATTATTGGAGGCGACCATCTTAGTCCTCAAGAGTAGGAACGCATCCGCGTCCATCCTTAAATAGAACTTCTGTTTTATTTGAGATTGGACGCGGATGTCCATGGGCTGCAATGACCACTTAACATCAGGTGGCCTGCATGCCCGTTTCTTACTCTTTCACAATAAAAAAAAGGTGAACTAAAAACTAACTGACTCATGTAAGAACTACTACGAATTGTGATAAATTTCCATAATTCTAGCGATCATATTCAAAATCAACTATCTGTAATAACTAATTTTAAAATAGAAAGTTTTAAACAATTATCGTAACCTTTAGCAAAAATATTTTGTCTAGACGTGTAATTATAAATTCTTTGAAGACATTATAAAATATCTTCTTTTATTCAAAATGCTACCTTATGTTAAAGGAAGAAAGCTTAAAGTCAATTGTTGCTTAACTTTAACGGTAAAGGTAAGTATTTCATTTCTCGTTTGGGATATATTATTATGGCAGAATAAAGGACATCGTATTAAAGTAAAGACGTGTTATTACTTTTTATTGAGACTTTGTTTCTTTTTAACGTATTGTCATTTGTTTGATATTTATTAAGCAAATAAGAAAGAACTTAATGAGAAAACCTTACGACTTTTTAAAGATTGTTTGAAACGGACGTTTTTAATTAAAATACGTTACAAAAATTGCTTAGATAGACTTAATGAAAGTTGTCAGATAACGTCTGTTATAGAAAAATACACAAATTTCTCCCTAAATAAGGAATGCTTGAAAGATGAAACGTTCTACAAACATCCTCCTATTTTTTAAGGGTCTAGCATTCATCAAATGTTCCCCTCCGCCTAGAGCCGGGACGAAGGGATATGACAAGCTTTTAATGATTAAAACCACACTCTGTTCTTGTGTAGCCCGGTTTTGGAGACCGCGTGATTCTGCCTGGATAGCTATTGCCCGACTCGCATCGGTCCGCTATTAAGCCCTAATAGGCCCTAACGGTGTTTTGTCTATAAAAGGCGTGCGTAGAATACTATCCGTATTTAGAACGTAAGCAGTCGTATCTATCCTGTAACGTCGAGTTGAAGTCGGGAATACTGCTCTTCGCTCAGAATTGTAATGTTTATTGTTGGAAGACTTTCCTGATTTTGAAAAGATTCAAAATTATTTCCGACTTTTCCAAGATGGGCAGCACAAAACGGAGAGATAATTGACCGGATAAGAAGTTTACTAGAAGATATTTTACGTTTAAATCAGCATAAACTATAACCTGTAAGAAACAATACTAATTTCCCTAGTAAACATTTTAAAATTCATGTGCAAATATTATAAAATCCATGTAAATAAATAAAGAAAATGGCTTATTTATGCCAGGGTGCGAATTAGTTTTATTGCAGTGACCTACTTTCGGTTTTCGTTTTTCTTTTAAAAAATATGTGAAGTAGCGCAAACAATATACATCGCTAAGTCATTAACATGCGAGGCCAAGGTGCTATGATCGTGGATCATGAAACTTCGTGCTGCTCCTACTTTTATATAGGTACTAGCGACCCGGCCCAGCTTCGTTCGGGAAATAGAGTTTATATTTATTTACATTATTTTACTTTCATACATGCCCGGTCATTATCTCATTGCAAAAACTAACAACTATGTACCGGATACTCGCGATTTATAACTTTTTAATTTGAATTTCGATGTTTGATTGTAGATTATTTCCTTATAGTGCAAAGTTAGTTAGAGGGTGTATGGAATCAAAAAAAAAACGAACTAGACAGAGATTAATCTACTTGAATAACAGTTTTGTTAGAATCTGTCAAAATCCCGCCATCGCAATTTAGCCGTGCCCACGAGGTATGCAAATGGTTCGAAATATAAGCACTCAAAGATCGTTAATCGTTAGTATCTGGTACATACTAAAATGTATGATCTCGGAATGTATAAATTCAGCCATAATATTGGTTTAAAATCATTATGACTTAAAAATATTATGACTTCTATACAATGTATAGTAATATCTCGTTTGAAAAAATGTTTAATAATGCAGTCATCCTAATTACAATTATGTTCGGTTCCAATATAATTTAGTTTGATAATACATAGCCTATAACAATACAGATACAATCACTTTGTATATAAAAAATTTGTTATATTAATTTAAGTATTTACGTTAAAGAAGTAGAAACAAATAAGCAAACAGACGTTTTACTTTTATGTAATAGTAAATATAATATAATGTTGCAAGGTAGAACTTGTACGTTTCGATCGATGTAGTACGACCATCAATTAGTCCTAAGGAGTAGGTTCAAGCTCAGATAGGATTTTAGTAGTGTTTGTGATTGTACGTGGATGTCTATGGAATGCGACTCCTTAACATCAGATGGTTTGCATGCTCCTTGGGTACTCTTCACCCTTAAAAATCTGAGAAAATATGCGACTGTTTTGCCAAAAAAATATTTTAAATCATTCTCCTGTAATATGATCTTTAGGGGGTTCAGTATTATCCGCTTTTTAGTGGTAATATGAAGCAACCTTCTTGGTTCTCAGGAGTAGGAACGAATCTATTATCGAGTTTAGGTGGAACTCCTGTAGTACATGGGAGTTGCTCCCAGATGTCAATGGGAGACAATGTCTAGGTATATACAATCAGGTGTACTGCACGCTCGTTTGTTATGGTTTAAGATTCTTTATTTCTCAAAAAGATTAACAATCACTTACTGAGAAATTAGATTTAACAAATAATTATCGTGTTGTATTTTTGTGAGCTAAAGAGTAGGTGGATATTTTTTGCTTATAACCGTTAACCGAGTCAGAACGAATTAACAGAACGCGCCCTGTTACACCGTGTACTTAATTAATCGATCAATGTTCATGTACTATTTGATTTTATGTATATATACGGTCTGATAACATTTTTATTTCTGTTTGTTAATTGTTGCTATTTATATGTGTAAAGTTTTATTTATTTTATGTATTAAGATACCGAAAAGTTACTATTGCAACTGTTTGTTTAGTACATTAAAATATTTATTTATATATTTTTACATTTTATAAAATTCATTGTTACTTCTATAAATAAAAGACTGTATATACAGACAGTCTTTTATTTTTACACATGTTAAGAGCAATAAAAAGAGGGTGTTAGCCTAGTAGTAATCTTCCGTTCCTCACTATCGGGGTCAGTGGTTCAAATCCCTGACACTTTAGGTTTTTATGTGCAGTTTTTAGATTATCCCCTGTTTTATATTTAAGAAAAACATCGTAATGAAACTTACGTGTTTGAGAGTTCGTTAGAAAGTTCTCAAAATTATGTGAAGTCTACACTAATCTGCCACGGTGCGTGGTGGGCCATGGTCTATGCGTTCGCATGGACCATGGTCTACGCATTCTGAGAGGAGACCCACGCCCAACAGTGACACAATAATGGGCCGCTGTCGATGATGTTGGTAACGACATATTGGCAATAAATTAATGTGTATATTTCAAATATTTTACGAAATATTTAGTCACTTTAAACAATATCGAGAACTAAACTGTTTCCATATATCATTTAAAGTCAATAGAACTAAAACATTCTGCATCGTGAATTTCTACTACAATATACGTTTCTCTAAATATCATAAAATAAAGTCCCCCGTCGCGTCTTTCTGTCTCTTTCTCTGTGTGTAATAAACTCAAAAAGTACTAGACCGATTTTCTTACAGTTTTCAACAACTAGTATTCTGATTCCTGAGGAAAGTTTTGGCGCATGACAAGTTAATTATTTTTTTATGTACATTGGACGACAAATTAAATAGTTAAATACAATATAGTCATTCAGTTGTCGTTCGAAATAGATGTTTCTAATTGTTAGTTTTTGCAAAAAGTAATAAAAGGATGCATGTGCGAAAGAAAAATAATGTAAGTAAGTATAAACTCTACTACCCGTGCGAAGCTGGGTAGTGTCGCTAGTTTATGAATAAAATCTTTTCAAAAATATTATAATCCCGTAAACTCGTATAGCGAATAAAATTTTCGCGCTAACAGCCCACAACAAAATTCGGTGTTCATTTTGATATGGTTGGTGGAAGCTATAATAGGTCTCAAATTATCGGACATTGTATTCCATATGCCGAGTGGATAGACCGTTATTCTAACTATAAAATTTTAATACTGAATGCATTTTGAATGTGCGTGTTGATAACATTTTGTTTGTATTAAATATCGGTGCAACAAACCTGGATGGTTTATATCGGAGAACTTGCTATTCAATTTGAATGTGCCTTCCTGTTTGCGCAAATAAATTTGTTTAGCAATAGCGGTATTATCATGTAAACTTTAAAGATGAGATTGCTTGATATTTTTTGCCACTTTTGTTCTTGCTATATCAGGCCTCAAGTGGATCAATGCATCTACGTATAACCTCGACTGGTAGAAATATAGTTTGAGCCAAGAGGAACCACCGCTGCTCTAATGATCCTTCGTGAATTACGCTGAATACAGCGAAAAGAGGCAACAATTGTTAGTTCTGGAAAGTACCTTAAACAGGACTTCAGTTTTGTTTGAGATTCTTTGTGGATGTCAATGAGCTGCAGCAACCATTTAACATCAGGTTGTTTTTATATTCCTTTACTGTTATTTTCATATAAAGAATCGCCTCTTAGAGATAGTTAATCTTACCTTTTGCATACCACGTTGTTTGATGTATTCTTGTCTATAAGTATTTTAATATGGTGCACCAATAAAGACTATTTGCATTTCTATTGCAACTTAGTTCAGAACGGGTGTGACAAATATACCTCCTAGTGAAACTGTTTTTGTTCTACTATCTTCAATTACATAAGGCACTAGTAACCCACGGGTTTGCCCACTCAGAAGTCAATATACAATATATCATACATACTTTCCCGTATTTTGCTCCTTTGAGGTGGAATTTTCAATTCATTTGTTTGTGCTCACTTACACTATGTGAATGACGTATCTGCAAATTTTTAGTATTCTAGGTTCAGCGTCGATCTCGGAATTTGCCAGTCACCTTACTCTTTTTCATATATAGATTAGTGCAGTGCATTGAACTTAAATGCTACCAGTTCTTTTTCGTGGTTATCGCGTGATTGCGATAGCGTGTCGCTGTATTAACAGTCATTACAAAATTTCCCAATAATAAGTTCGGTGAAACATTAGCTGGCTGCTACACGAAAACAGAATTAATAATGACCCAACTTTACGGTTAATTCGGTTCGCCATCTGCGCAAAATGGAAAAATCATTCCATATTTTGTAACGGATAAAATAGCGACGATTAAGTAAAGAATTTAGAATTTGAATTTGGAATAAGTAATTTTTTAAGTATATCTCGATGATATTATGAGGACAAAGTTTTAAATTAGCTTAGGGTTAGTCCATAATCTTTAGTATCTTAATTGGCTATAAAGGTACTCGTTGTATAATACTTGTAACGATTATTTGATATGAGCATGGCATTCAATAAGTATCATATTGTTTTTTTCTATCTGAGAAGAGTAGCAAACGAGTCGCAGTCCATAGACATTCACGTACAAGCCCAAACACGACTGAAATACTATATGAGTTCGAACGTAGATACGTAGCTACTCCTGAGAACTAAGATGGTCACCTCGCTTCAAATTGTAGCCGCAAAGTGTAACACACCTCTCCAACCGAAACACAAGTAATGCTTTACGGCGGATTATCAGGGCGGTTGTACCTCCCCGGCCGAACCGGTTCTCCCATCTTCACCATCATGTGATTAACAGTTCAAATGTCACAGTGTTCAATACATTCGTGTACTAATAAAATAAATAAACACGACAGCGTCCAACGAAGATCTCTACTGCCATTGACATAATCCGCTGTAAAGCAATTCTTGTGTTTCTGTTGTCAGCTATACTGAGAAACGAGGAGATCATCTTACTCATCATAAATAGCAGGCAAAACATCTACGCACATTCTCCGATAGAATTTCAGTCTTGTTCCATGTTGTATAAGACTCATTGACGTCAAGTGGTCTGCATGTTCGATTGGTACTCCATTCACATGAGAATAGACTAAAATTTGATTCCATATTTATCAATACATTTATTAAAACTAAATAAGAAAGGAAATTAACGTGTGTATTCAAATGAATACACACGTTACTAAAATTAGTAAAGGTAAAAAAGGGTCGAAATACCCGCCAAGTATCTATCTACTTCTACTTAGTAATTACTTAGTAAAATAGTACTACTTAGTAAACTAAAATCAGAGCATTCTATGCTTTTCGTCGGAAATTTTTAATTTTTTGCTGGTGGTACATTATTTATGTCGTAGATGGAAATAATTTTATTTAAATCGACCGTAAAGTTTATCAAAACGTGGTTGGGTGTACAAGTAGATGCAAGCGACATTCCTATATAATCAGATGTTCACATTTGCAATACGAGGGGAGGCGAGCTGATTCATCAATGTGTCTATTAACGTACGCTGGTTCCTGTTCGGGTCGCGAGGGAGTAATTCTTTCATTTGCTTATTGAAAATACGGTAAAAAGCAGAGCTAATGTAAATGTATCACTATTGTACCTTACCTACTTTTCTTCAAATTGATTTATGAGTATGTGGGTCTGTTAATGAAAAAATACTTGAGGAAAAGTATATTATAAACGTGGCGTTACTTCGAAATATGAGAAAGAACCTCTCTATAAATTACAAAAAAATGCTTTACTAGGTAACGTAAAAAAAAGGACAAACGAAGTAAAAATACATGTTTGTATGCAAACAAATATATTAATATTAATTTTATTTGCTGTTTCTGGACGAATTCTCAAAGCGCTGTATTACAGAAAAATAATATTTTATTATAGACTACAGTTTAATACTTAGAGAAACTTTACTTATCAAAGCATGTGTTGAAAAAAGAACAAGTGGTTTGTAGCATCATGGCTTCCTTCCTTCCTTCCTTCCTTCCTTCCTTCCTTCCTTTCTTTCTTTCTTTCTTTCTTTCTTTCTTTCTTTCTTTCTTTCTTTCTTTCTTTCTTTCTTTCTTTCTTTCTTTC
>DWON01007614.1:0-12766 GCA_018251015.1 Phocides pigmalion okeechobee
GAATATACTTTATCAGTACATATATAAATCGCACTTATACGAAACTAAAACACGTGTGTGAATGTAGACACTAGAAACATGTGGATAATGACTAAGGATATGAAAACAGTGAACAGAGGCGACGACGGTGCCAACTAGTGCGACTAATAGAGGTTCTATTTCTATTTTGTTGGTAGCTTTTGCTTTGAGACTGCAATCGCTGCAACTTCATACTGTAGATTTTGTGTGACTAATCTTAAAATTTCACTCTCATCATTTTTCATGACGCGCTTAAATAAGTATAACTTCAATTATTTTAATTTAACAAAAATAGGTTAGCTACTCTATTAACAAACCTAAACCCAGCGTTTCCACGTGGCTTTCTTTGCGCAGAAGTCCATATTATGAAATATCATACAATCCCTTATGGATTAAACTTTCAAGACGACCGTACCATATAAAGAACCTATTCCAAAATTTTAGGATTTAATTTCAGTGATTTTGGCTGTGTTTTGATATCTGGATATATCTGCCACATTACTATACATATATAAAGATTAGCACCTACTCAAATATTAGATCCGTTGATTATTCGATATCTGTTGATCACGGAAACACTAATTCACTTATTTTTAAATATCGTATCGTCCGTGATATTCATATCACCCAATGATATTCACCATCTGGTTACAAACAATTTTTCCTGATAAAGTGGCCCGATTTTGTAATCAAATTCGTATACGTAATTGATACGAAGGTACAACATTGCTTAATTGATTCTTTAACAATTTTACGTAACATCTTTCAAATCGAGGAAACATTCCCGACGCAAAAAGCGTTAGTTTTGTTCTGTTACATAATGTCAATTTTTCAACTTAAATTGATTTCTATAAAGTTTTCAAACTGATAACTTGCTTTTTATAAGATTTCAATCGGAATTTAAACGTTCATAGAGAAAAAATAAGATAAAAGATAAGATCGTATCCAAGTCCTCGATGCTTTTAAAACAATTTTTATCCTGTCTTATGCCCACATTATCGTCTTACTGAGAAAATGCTCTTACTGAGAAAATTCTTAAAATACAGTTAGACAAGTAAGAGTTGTAAGTTCTCTTTTCTTCCAGTTGTACATGAATCTATTGTACACCAGATAAACGTGTGTTGTGTATCTTTCATAGTATTTACCTCCGATCTCCGTATTCAATGGTCACAATCGGATTATACAGAGAAATACGGCTAGAATTGAACATGTGTGGAGTATTCAGTTTATAACAGTTCTAGATAAATCTTTTGCACATACGTGTGCAGTCTTTTGTACGTTGGACGAACTCAAATAAGCTATCAGTCCAGATGCAGAAACCTTTTAATATAAGATAATATTTCTTTAAGATAAGGTTTCTGCAACCCATAGATTCATATAAAAAAAACGATTATTACAATTTTATTTAGCGCAAAGTACTGTATATACTATATCTATCTTTAAATTTATTTGAACCTAGCGTGAACGTCAAAATAAGAAATAGTTCAATTTATCGCGGAGACTACCTACATGTAGCAATTTTATTCAACGCAAAGTATGGAATATATTAATCAACATGACCGTGAAGTTATGAAAATTTGCCCTCATTGTGAATATAAATTATGCAAGTCCATACGCTACCAAGAGTGCGACCTATTACGTGTCTTTAATATAATATGCAAATGGAAGTGATGGGAAATTGCATTGATTACAACTGTGGCTTTCCCACAACATTTCCCGCGCATTTTCCTTTTATAAACGTAATAACAAATATTGAATTAGGTATTACTATAAATGGTCCATGTACTATATTAGCATAATTACTATAAACTGACCATTCACAGCATGTGCATATTGTGTAAGAAGGGTAGTAATGTGTGTGCAATTAGGCTGATTAAAGTACTGCCTGTTGTCAAGCTCTTATATGTTGCTATACATGCGAGATGGCCGTCTCGCTTGTAAGTGTAGGCGGCAACCGCACCTCAACAACTTACGGTTGTGTTTCAGCACAAAAATGCGTTGTGACAGATTGTGATTCCCTGTGGGACTGATTCTGCTACCTCGCGAATGTGTTCTGTATTTTTATATGATTTATACACAATACATTGTAGAAAATAACTCTCGTTGATTGCCATAGGAAATTGAAGTTTCAAGATAATAAAACAACAAATCGATAATGAAGATGAAGGCGATTGCAGACAAAGCCTCGATTAAAATCTGTGATCGCAAGGAAATGGAAAAGCAGCGCCGGCGTTTTTAACTTTGAAACAGAAAATTTTAATTTGATCATCTAGGAACTTCATGTAGGTTTTTAATTACTTTTACTCCGACTTGTACATATCTATGTATAGTAATAAAGTTTTGTGAACTTATTATAATCTAAAGCGACTCCGGCCGCGCTTGCTCCATTCATTTAAGTTATTATTTGTAATTGACATTTTCAAACATTGAAAAGTGTATATTTTAGAGTTTATTTCGCCACTTCTTAACCAAAATGAAACATATTACAGAGTCGGTGGTTTGTTGAGATTCAAAAATAATTCTGAAAGAATCTACTTTTATCAAAATATTTTGATTTTATTTTGATATAAGGAGATATAATTTGCGTTCGCCATTAAATATAAATATTTGTAAATACAATCTGAGTGGTTCTAAAAGAAAAACAGTTTTCGGGACGTAATGTCCTGTATAAGCGTCAGTATAACCAATGTATTGTAAATGATAAGTCACTACGTGTTTGTTCCGCTTGGCTTTGAAATGTTTGGTCCGTGGCGAGCGATTGCGATCGCTTTTGAATGCGAGAAAGTGACCAGCGTTCTTGGCACTGCGCCGCTTGAACTTGGATTTCTTGTAGATTGTTTAGGTTAGGTTTTTATAATACTTAGGTTAAAATCAATGTGATATTTAATTGTTTTAATTACTTGTCTTGTATTTCGTTTGATTAAAATGTTTGAATGCTTCAATGTGACAAAACATTATTACATTGAAATGTCGGATTAATATTTATAAATTTACTCAGTTAAAACCTACTATAAAAATTTAAAGACCTTAATCAAATATCTAAAAATAATATTCCCCGCTAGAAGTATGTTTATATACATACATACATATGAAATGGAAAAAATATTAATAAATATAAAAACCTAAAAATAATGAACGTTTTTTATTTTGTTTTCCACGATAAAGTTGATTAAAGACACTCAGGATAACTCGGAAATGTTTTCATTAAATAAGCGGAATGCTATTCATTGATGTCGATTAATTTTATGCTATGTAATTGATATGCAGTCTGAAATTTTATATATTTATGCAGCCGTAGAACAGTTTTAAGTGGCTTTTGATTTCATCATACCAATAATAGTATTTATTAATTCCTGATAAAACTTATTTCCTATTTACCTATATTGCAGTACACGAGTGTAATGATTGCATTGCATGCATTAACTATTTTGCTTATGCCTACTTGAATATAACACAAATTACCATTATTTAATATGGACATATAACAAACGTTATTAGTAACCAACCTTAGTCTTTATTAAGACTACGTTTTTAACTTCTTTTATGTTGAGAAATAAGTAAACGAGCATGCCGGCCATCTGATGGTCTATACTCCCAATATACTCTTCGTGGAACAAGGTGAATCCACGATCTTTAATTTTTTGTCTAATTTGATTTGCTTTGAAAAGTAGAACCGCATTATCTGGTGGAATTTTATATTGTAATTTTAGATTATAATTGAATATGAAGCGATATGACATTTTGATAACATATTGAATTTATAAAATATTCGCTGTCTTGTAACATTCCAAAATTATCTGGCATTGTCAGGAGGTTCGCAGACACATCTCTCTCAATTCAAAAATATTTAATATTGTGTGTACAACGGACTCTATTTTAAAAGCGTCGTTACCAAGTTAAATTTTTTTGGCGAAGGGAGACCTCCCTCCAGGCGTGTTGATGTGCCTGGGGAGCGCCGTGCTCCGAATGTTTCATTTCGGAGTTTGTATATATGCCAGATATTTAGAAATCTTCGATAGCGTGATTCAGGATCGTGTTGCGCCATCTCTTGTCGAGTAGCGGAAAGCCGCCACAAAGACTAACGGACAAACACACAAACAGGCAACCATACAAAGAGACAAACAAACAGATAAGCGAGACAAGTAGACAAACTGACAAACAGACAAAAAAACACACAGACAGACAGAAAATTAGACGAACAGACAGTCGCACAAAACGAACAGATAAGTGGACAAACAGACAAACAGTCAAGAAAACTCAAAAACAAACCAAAAATTATGTTATTTTTTTTATGTTTATTTATGTTAATAAAGGTCCCTAATAATAGTTTTTTAAAAAACGTTACAATTGTATTATTTGTATAGAAGAAGACACAAGTTTTAAAACACCGTTTCACTCGATACAAACTTGTTTGGATTTGTTCCTTGTTCAAAACTGACTTCAAAAGAGATGTTTCCGACTTCACTTTGTTACTTAACAAGCTCATTGTTGTTACGAGTAATTCAGTATTAGATATTCTCTGCTGTAGGTAACCTTCGTTAACACATTGACTGCGGCGCGGATATATACATATGATGGGGCTAGTATCGGGTTAGGTATAAGGTCGGGGAGGCGGCTCTAAGCTGTATGTTATTGATTAGACTGAAGAAACATCGGCAAATTACTGAAATATTATATTTTTAGTATCTGTGTTTCATCTACGAATACTCAGACGTAATGTTCGCCCCCGGTCTTGTAGCGCCGACGTATAAACAACACTTTTGTTTGCTCGTAATCCGTACAAATTTGTCCGTACAACACGGGTGTGTAGGAGCCGCACGCGCGTCGCGCAATGAATTACACAGCAGTGTTGTAGCCGCAGGGAAAGCGTTGATCATGACGCGTTGCACAGCGTAGAGGGTTCTGGGTTCGATTTCCGGGGAGACAGATCTGTATAACAAATTTAGATTTCTGTTCCGGCACGCAGTTTGTGGTTCGATTCTGTTCCGAGCAGATTAAATTTCTATTCTGGATACTTAAGTCCTATCTCTGACCGTGCATAGATGCTTTGCTACATTATGCAATGGTGGTAGCTGGTAGATTTTTATATATGAGAAGAGTAGCAAAGTAACATGCAAACCAACTGATGTTAAGTAGTCGCAGTCCATAGACGTCCACAAATATGACCGAAATCTTATCTGAGCTCGGACGTAGATACGTTGCTACTCCTGAGAACTACGATAGTCGCCTCCCTTCAAAGTGTAGCCAGCAACTGTACCTCTCCAACCGAAACACAAGTAATGCTATATGGCGGATTATGACAGCGTATGGTTTGGAAGTACTTTTAACAATAACTTAATAGCTTGCATTTTCGCAAAGTAATGACGATATTTTTACTAAGACTTTTAGTCTTCCTTACGATTTTTCGCTAATATCATTCTGGTCTTTATACATTTTATAAAATAAACTGACCATTTGAGAGTTTAGCCGTGACCAAAGGCTATGCAAATGGTTCGAAATATCGGCAATTAAAAAGCGTTAATCGAGAGTACCCGTTATATAACAAAAAACATAATTTTCCTTGTTCGTGATCAGAATTTTGGTTTCTATTTTTGCGACCACTGAGCGGAGAAATAATTCGACTTTGTTTTCTTTACTTTTTCCCATAAATCAAGCAAAATGCTTGGCACAATGGAAGCCAGATGCTAACGCCAGATTGTCTGGCAGGGGTCAGAATGTTACTCCCAAGTCGATACGGCTAAGTGATTTGGAGTCTATATATGAGGCACTTGCTATCGTGCACGGTTTTGCTCAGAAAGTCAATATTATAACACATTTCAAATAACATGAAGCTCTATTTTTAACACATTGACTGCGGAGCTATATAAGATCGGGGTTGCAGGAGGCGGCACTAAACCGAAGATGCGCCGACAATTCACTGAATTACTGTATTTTTTAGCATCTGTGTATCATCCACGAACACACAGGCGTAATTTCCATTCCACTCTTGTAGCGCCGACGTGAACACAGCACTTTTGTTCGCCCATAATCCATACAGATTTTTATGTACAACCCAGGTGTGTACACGCGCGTTGCACCGCGTAAGTGGTGTACGCCGCAGGGTAAGTGTTAACTTATTTATTTACCAGGTGGCAGAACTACAGTTCGACAATAAAGGTACATCCCCCGCCATCGTAATCCAGTTACGCAGTTTTTGGAAAGATGACGTCTTCAGCTACTCCTACAAGTACGTGACGATCTCAGTCCTCAAGAGTAGCATCGCATTAATGCACGACGTGAGGCTGGACTTAGTACTGTTTGAGAATTGATGTACATGTACGAGTACATGGGCAGATATTTAACAACAGGTATCCTGCACCCAAGTTTTATATTTTTACAGCATAGAAAAAATATTGTGGTTAATACATAAAAGGAATAAGTAATTATAAAAAAAAATATCCTTACTGTTATCAGTTTTTAGGCACTTTCGCCCTTATTTTACTCCTCATGGGTAGCATCTCAAAAAGTAACAAACATATTTTTTATTAACTAAAAATCGAAAAATCTGGTGTTAAAATTTCCAATGCAAATAAATTTCTTATAATCTTCCAGACGATATGTTACCCCCTTAGAGGAGGCATTACCAAAATCCCTTCTGTAGTACTCACTCACGCTATAATTAATATATAGAACCTTCTAAATTTCAGGTTTCTATTCAAGGGTTTCGATTGTGCATTAATATTCACATAAGTCAATAACCTTTTTTAAATATATAAGAGATTTATAGTATCTCATAATAATTTTAAACCCCTCTTCTTTCCTAAGAGTCCACGAACAAGTAACTGAAAACGCGATCTACATTCAGATTAAGCTTAGAATTATTAATTATAATGTTAGAACTCAATAAATAATCCATTTTATGATTGACACTTGTAATTAAATGTAAGTTCCCGGGTAAGTTTCCAGAATCGACAAATTTTCTCGAAAATTCATTTTGTATGCGGAAACTTTTAGGCTCTTGACAACAGCGAGACATCTCGTTAACCTTTCAAAATGTAAGCACTGATCTTCTTCGGGAAATTAAATTTACTCTTTTAAATTAAATTCATTGTATTCATTGCTTGATAAAAAAAAATTAAAAAAACTTTTTATTTTGAACCGACTAAAGAGCAGATTCTCAACAGTAATCTTTTTTTTTCAAACAGTTAGTCCTATGTTTTATCGTTGGTGACAAGAAGGCTCGTTCATATCTATTATATATGATTGCTCCTACTTAGCATCGGATTGCTAACGGTATACTGACGCTACATAGGCAATTTAATTGTATAGAGCAATCCGTCCATAAGTAAACTTTTAATAAAATTTTGTAAAGTAATTGATATTTACTTTGAAAAAAGAGTGTTCTCTTAAAGACAGAAAAACAGGGAAGTAAGTAATGTAAAAGCCGTAAATAAAAGTATGTAAAAAATGCATTCGAAAGAATAAACAATCCTCATAATGGTAAAACAAGGGATGTGATTTCATTGAAGTCGGCTTATTTTTAGTTCAAATTATCTCCAAAATAAATTGCATCCTTTTTTTCATCCTTATGGATAATATACATATTCATATTTAAATGGGACCGACCGGGACGTAAACGTTCTCTAATAAGAGATAAGATTTTTCTAAATTGGTTAATAAATAAGGAATTATGCGATACTAAACTTTGTAGACTTCGTCATGACATTTTTTCGCTAAAGTAAACGACAAATTATTTTATTTTCACATAAGGACCGTGCTGCACATTGATGCTTTCCCGTTATATCTTTATATTTTAATTAATAACACAATACATAACACCGCTACGTGAAATAATCTATGTAGAGCCGCTTGACCAGTCCGGGAAGTCTCTAGACCCCTTGAGAAGAAGCCCGGGCAAAGATGGAACCCTCGAGACTCGTATAATTCCTACCAATCTCCTTCCCCGCGAGAGCCGTTAGAAACCATCGGGTATGAGTAGCAGATAGGAGGGCAGGACGCCCCCCTATTATTTTCACATGTAATGAAGTTGTTACTAATCGCTGTACACACATGGAAGATATATGAGAAAAATATTATCAGGGTTCTTTATTAACGCAATAGAACCCAAAACAATAGCTGTTAGATTTATCTGTTTATTAAAACCCACGTGAAGTCGCAGGCAGTAGCAAGCCTAAACAATCCAGTTCAATTACTCTACGTCGTTTTGACTAAACATACTCGCTAATATAAAACGAAAATTGTACTAATAACTCAGTTTCTAAGAAACGTGTAGCAATCGCATTTACTTAGATTTATTGCGACATTACTCCGCGAAAGAATTACATTTCTAACTTACTTAACCCTTTCTCTGCGGCTTCCAAAACTGCTGTGTAATGCGCGTCGCAGCGCGCTTACGGGTTGTACACGGTCGCAAATAGGACTTAAGTATCCAGAATAGAAATTTAATCTGCTTGGCCAAGAATCGAACCCGAAACTGCGTGTCGGAACAGAAATCTAAATTTGTTATTCAGATCTGTCTCCCAGGAAATCGAACCCAGAACCCTCTACTCCGCTGTGCAACGCGTCATGATTTACGCTTTCCCTGCGGCTACAGCACTGCTGTGTTATTCTTTGCGCGACGCGCTTGCGGCTCCTACACACCTGTCTTGTACGGACAAATCTATATGGATTACGGGCGAATTTACAAGACTGGGGGCGGACATTACGTCTGTGTATTCGTACATGATACACAGATACTAAAAATACTATATTTCAGTAAATTGTTGACGTATCTTCAGTTTAGCCAAATAAGCTTCAGTTTAGTTCCGTATCCCGATATACTTACCCGATCTTAGTAGATCATAGAGCGCCGCGAAGTATTAAGTACAAATGCGAGAATTTGTACCGTGAATATTATAAATTAGACCTTTCAGTAATTTACGATAGCAGTAAATAGGGCAATCTGAAATGAATCTTATTTGTGTATTTCACCCTAAGTAGGATACAACAATTACTTTGTCTGTGCAGTCGTTTGTCATATGAACTAATTTGTAGATTGCCGGCTAACAAGCTAGGCGACTATCTTAGTCCTCAAAAGTAGCAACGGATTAGTACGGCATCAAACAAGACTTGAGACAAGTTTACATGGATATAGATATACAAGTCAGACCCTCTTAAGGTCAATTAACCAACAGGGCACGCAAAGCCGATGTACTGATTTTACGTTGTACCCAAGACATTCATTTAGTGTTTGTTAATACCTTACAATGAAATAAAATAATACATTTTGATTTGACGATGTACATGCGATATGTAGATGCTTTGTTACTCTTGAAGATTGAGATGGTTGTATCAACAAGTGCACTTCACTTCTTCAACTGAAACAAGAGTTGTTTCACGGAAGATTATGAGGGCAGCAGAGATTCCTCTATTGAATTATTGTTATTACCAATCTACGCTTCTCCAACAGAAACACAAAAGTTGCTTCACATCGGATTATAATGGCGGTGGTGCCTTCCCATGAAGAATTATTTTTACTACCAGTCTGTACTTCTCCAACAGAAACACAAGAGTTGCTTCACGACGGATTATGAGGGCAGTGGTACCTCAGTCAAATTATTGTTACTACCAGTATACACTTCTCCAACAGAAGCAAAAAGTTACTTCATGACGGATTATGAGAGCGGTGGTGGCTCTCTTATCGAATTATCACTACCAGGCATTTCAAACGTTATTATCACAGTAACAAATATTTGTTGATAAAAGCTGATTAAACCTATTAGCTCGCAGCTAGCCAAATTGATAAGCCGATTAGCGAAGCGTCATACGAAAACACTGTCATTGAGCCAGTTGGCTTAATCGACGTTAATTCAATTCCGATACTGTATTTTCATCACTTATTTTACGCTTTTCAAAATATCATTAGATAGAACTATAGTTTGCTCGAGGTTACCAGCCTGCGCCGCATCTCGTCGACTCTGTGCCCATGCGGCGATTTGTCAAAAAGCTAGTTCTCTACATTACATATAAACCAGCCCTCTTGGCACCAAAAGCGTCGATCAAACGTGAGACTAATTACTTTTTTATTTTCATTACTAGTTTTAGGCTTTTAAAAATATCATCAGATATATAGTAGAACTATAGTTCGCTTGGGGTGGCACCTTCGCCGCATTTAAAACGAGTATGTTTATGCGGCATGGTGACAAGAACGCTAGCCGCATTTCCGCACCGAATAGCGATCGCAATTCCTTACGCGTGATATGAACCGGCCCTCTTGTCACCACTAGCGCCGATCAAACTAATTAGTTTTTTTCATGTGCAACATTTTTGTAAATGGCACATGCAGTAACTGGCATGCATACCAGTATACTCTATTTTATTACATTTTCTTTTGTAAAATGTCTGTATGTTATGCTGCTGGCATGTAAAAATAAAAAAATAAATAAAGGCTTTTTCATTTTCGTTACTCGTTATCCGCTTTTCATAATACCGTCAGATAGTTAATAGAACTTTAGTTTGTTCGCCGCATATAAAGTGAGTCCGTGCTCTTGCGGCGTGGTGCCAAGAACGCTGACCGAAATCCCGTCCTAAATAGCGATCGCAATTCTCTGCGCGACATATTAACCAGCCATCTTGAGACTAGAAACGTACATTAAACGTGGGACTTATTGATTGACAACATTCTTGGTACTCGGATCCCACAGACCAAAGATTTTAAAACCAAGCGAAACAAACACGTTATCCCAAGTATAAGTAAGTGGAAGATATTCGCGCCGCTTGGCTCTTTCTGCAGCCTTCACCACAGCTCCTGCCCTCGACACCATTACACCGAAGCGAGAATGGATAAACGTACCGACGCATTGCGTCCCATACCAGGGCCCTCCCCGCTCCCAAGGAATTAGTGTCAGGGCATCCGGCCGCTTGCCAATACGTACACTGATTCTAAAACCGAAGAAATATCGATGGTGGCATGCGCCAATTTAAAAATTACCCAAACACAAGATAAACAACAAATTAATAAACTCACAATGTTCCGTGCAACTTTCAGTTCTGAAGATAACTTGCTGTTGACTCGAGACGTTAATATCAAAAGATATTAAAGGTATACAAAAGTTATCGAAGTGAAGTGGATTGTACGGAAAGTCTTTATTATTATGGAATACATTACGATTAACACTTTGAGTGCGGCTCTCGTATACGTCAAGACAGGATTGCGGGGGGCTGGCCTAACCTGGAGCTCTTTTCTCTAGACTGGAGACTCACCAACAATTCACACAAATATTGTATTTTTTAGCATCAGTGTAGCATCTACGAAAACACAGACGGAATGTCCGCCCCCGGTCTTGTAGAGCCGACGTAAACATAGCACTTTTGTTCGTCCGTAATCCATACAGTTTTATGCGTACAACACAGGTGTGTACTAGCCGCAACAGTATTGTATGTCGCAGGGAAAAACCATCTTAGTCCTCAACAGTGGCAAGGTATCTACGTTCGGCCTCAGGATTTCGGTCATATTTGTACGTACATGTGGTGTGTCTATGTGGATGTCTATGAGCTGCAACCACTTAACATTAGGTGGTTTCCATGCTCGTTTGTTGCTCTTCTCACATGAAAAAAACGATATATAGAAGCCGAAAGACAGCATCTATATAAACGGACCTTAGTATTTGTTCAAGGACTTACTGATATTATTGCCTCTATAAAAGTTAAGTAAATGGGAAGTCGCTCGGAAGGCATTCAGCTTTTAACGTCGTTATAAAGGCTTTTCAGGACTATAAAACATTTGTAATGATTTTATGTTTGCGTAGTATAGTATAGTACAGCAAATATATTTGTGATAAAATAAGGACATCCAATGACATACATAAATAAATCTATACAATTGTGTGTACCCATCACATAGTAAAAATACGTGTTTACCTACCGTCTTGTGTTGTGTCGTATCATGTTGTACCGCATCGTGTTGCGTCGTGTTGTGTTATGTCGTGTCGCGTCGAATCGCGTTGTGTCGTGACGTGTCTCGTCGTATCGTGTCGTATCGTATCTCGTCGCGCAGTGTCGTGTCGTGTCTTTATATTCAAATACATTATCGACATACTGATACTACTCTAAGCATCAACCAAGCGTTCCAACCTACAGAGATCCATTTGTAAGGAGAATGAAATTAAACGGATCCGCGACAGGCCAGCGAAGGTCTGCTACTGAATTTTATACCACTAATTTCGTATTCAGTAATAAAAGGCCTGCCGCTTACAAATGGGGCGAAATAAGATTTTAATGGATCATAATGGAAAGATTTTACTGAAAACTCGATTTCTGGAACGGATTAAAATAATATATTATGCCTTCCGTGTCTTGAACCATCCATCACGCCATAATCGTAACTGACCGTGAACAATACAATACAACCTTTGTTCAGTTACGATTATGAGCCAAGAATATGAAAACTTGAAATACTAGCGGTCATTATGACTCGTCAATCGTAGCAATGTTCTTTGTTTTTTTATGGATAGATAAAACTAATGTAACTTTGATCAATATTAACACGTCATGTTACAATCTTAAGATTTTCTTTTCTTACTTGGCCGATAACCATAGTTAAAGCTCGTTTAGTTTAGGATCAGAGGTCTTGTATGAATTGTCCGAAGATATTAAATGAATAAAATAGCCTTTTTTTATTATGAAAGAGTAAGAAACCACCTGATGTTAAGTGGTCACTGCAGCCCATGGACAACCACGTCCAATCTCAAATAGAACAGAAGTTCTATTT
>DWON01007615.1:0-12766 GCA_018251015.1 Phocides pigmalion okeechobee
ACCACACCTCCCCAACCGAAACAATACATGAAGAACATGTTGCTTTACGGCGGGTTATGATGGCGGTGGTACCGCCCCGGGCGAGCTCTAAAGGCTCTACCACCTTCCAAATATGCTTCCGTATATGCACATGACTAATATATTCGACGCATTAAGCGTATAGATTTCTCCATAATGCCTCGATTAATGAAACATTCTGCATATGTATATAACCAAAGTATGCAAGGCATGAATATATGTATGTATGTCCTCGTATTATTGCAGTTAAAAAGCGCCTTTTTATGTTTATGATCAAACAATTTAGAATATCTATTCAAATTCAAATATTTTATTTCATTGTAAGGTATTTACATACACTTAATGAACGTCAAGAGTAAAGTTTAAAATCAGTACATCGGCTTTGAGCGCCTGTTGGCTAAGGTAGAGCGGGAGAAAAAAGCCGGCGGAAAAAACTCTCGGCACTTTAAATCAGTCCTATTCCACTATATTATCATTAAAAACACTTCGTATATGATATGGCATCACAAATATTAACACATGCGAATGACCAAAGCATCCAAAGGATTAAGCATATGATTTTATTCGTATTGTCCCAGTAAAAAAACACTCTGTATAGTACGACCGAAGCATGTCCCATTTCAAAACAAACAATGTATATGCATAGGATCATAGCATCAGAAACATTAAACATATGCAGATAATCAAAGTATCCAAAGTACTAAACATATGGATTTCTCCATATTGTCCAATTAAAACACGCTGTATAAGCATTAAGCATATGGTTTTACTCAAAATGTACCATTTGAAGAAACACTCTGTATAAGCATACGACCGAAGTATCAAGCATATAGATTTCCCATATCGCTTTAAAAACACTCTGTATAAGCATTAAACATATTGTTTTACTCATAATGTCCCATTTAAAGAAACACTCTGTATATGAATATGACGGAATGATCATGTGATCTGTTACTTTAGCCCAATTCATTTAGTTTAGTTACCCTACCTTAGTAAAAGTGGCTGGCGTGGAATCTGGGTTGTCGCCCGACCCTGACCTCGGAGTATTGATCGTGCCGAGAGAAAGTAACGCAGACTAACTGAAAACAGAGAAAACGTAGTGTAACTAACGCATGTTTATGTAAATATGACGTGAACATGACTTTATGTTTCGTGAACATGTTTGTGTTTGGTGATAATAGAATGTTTGGAAATTATGTGATAGGTATAAGGTGAACATAACAAGAAATTTTGCGAATATGCATTTTTTGAATATGACAGAGTATATTGCAAGTACGTTATGGTATTTAGCAAGTATGATTTACATTTAGTGATTTTTTTATGACATTTGACCCACGTGACGAACAAGTCATATACAAATTCAATGACAAATTTTATATACCATTTAACAGATATACTAAGATTTTTTTTCAAATATAACAACATATATGAAATGAAATTTGAGATATACGACTAGATTATGACTAAGTTTAGTTACAAGGAAAATAATTATCAATATGTGTAACATCAAGTACAGTTTAGTTATGTATTTATAAATATTTATGTACAAATAAAATAAATTTGAAACTACAATGCAACCTCGATATAACAAATCGCAAGGGACAAGTAAGGATTCGTTATATCAAGTAATTCGTTAAACTGAGGTTTGTTATATTGAGGTAGGGTTGGTCAATTTTTTTTATAAAGAACTAAAAAAATAGCTTTCTTCACGAGACTTGTCGCGACTGAATCACATACTACTGGATTAAGGGTCATACATTGGTGGGAACTTTATATAGAGGTTTTGAGTTAAGAAAATTCGTTAATTAGAGGTATTTACACTTTTTTTGATAGTTGAGAATTCGTTATAAAGAGTTTGTTCGTAAAAAATCGTAATTTAAAGGTATATTTTACATTAATTTTCGTGGACAACTTAAGGAGATTACGAAAAATTTATTAAATAGAGGAAATCGTTATATTGAGGTTCGTTATATTAAGGTTGCACTGTATTTAGCATGCCTTGGGTTTAAGCTTACTTACTTACTTACTTCCTTCGGCGCTACAACCCTTTGTGGGTCTTGGCCTCCTCAACGAGTCTCCTCCATTTCCTTGGGTTTAAGCAGAATGTGAAATTTCTTTAAAGCCGTTTTTATTATTCCAAGTCAATGTTATTTTTTTTATAATAATGTACCTTAATTTATTTACATTATTAAATATAGCATGGAATACATTAAAATTAATGACTCTAAACTGGAGTCTACAGACAGTCCGTGCCTATGCTGCATGGTGCCAAGAACGCTGGCCGCCTTCCTGTGCTGTATAGCGATTGCGATTCTATACGCGAGATATAAACCAGCCCCTTTGTTACCAGCAGCATTGAACACACTTACCATTTGATTTGGCGCTCGGACCCCACGGACCTAAAGATTCTAAGCTAAGGGGAAGAAACACGTAATCATGTTCATAAGTTTTTTTTATAAAAGAGTAGCAAACGAGCATGCAGACCACCTGATGTTAAGTAGTCGCAACCAATACACATCCACGTACCACCAGAAACGCAACCGAAATCGTATCTGAGCTTGAACGTAATGCTTTGCTATTCTTGAGGACTAAGATGTTCACTTCGCTTCAAAATGTAGCCGGCAACCGCACCTCTCCTATCGAAACACAAGTAACGCTTTACAGCGGATTATGAAGGCGGCGGTGGTACCTCTCCGGTCGAATTATTGTTCTCCCACCTTTACTTTGCTATTTGACGGAGAGAAAGTTATATAGAACACTTGCTGTTTAGAGGTAAAAGCATTGTCCCCAGACCCACAGAGTAGTATTCGTGTAGAGAGTGCTTTTTAGTCTTGTATATTTAACCCGTAGATATTAGATTGATAATCTCTAAATATTATAAAACGAAGTCTCCCCTCGCGTCTGTCTGTCTGTTCGCGATAAACTCACAAAGTACTGGACGGCTTTTCTCACAGTTTTCAACAACATGTAGAGTGATTCCTGAGGAAGGTTTTGGTGCATAATAACTTAAGATTTTTTTGTAAATTGAGCGAGAAATTAAATAGTTAAATTCAATATAGTAATTTTGGTATCGTTCGAAATAGATGTTTCTAATTGTTAATGTTCGCAACTAGGTAATGACTGGATGCATGTATGACAGAAAAATAATGTAAGTAAATATGAACTCTATTATCCGAGCGAAGCTGGGCCGGGTCACTAGTTATATACAAATGTATATATAACCTAAATGTATATGTAACCTAGACTGATGTCATGTTTTAATTAACTTTTATAGCAAATGGGCGAGATATATTTCACAAACAGTTGCTTCTTCGTATGTCCTGTGCAACAATTGCATCTGATCCTTGACACCTATGTGTCATGTATGCAAAATAAATAAAAATAAAGTTAGATTTGAAGTATTTAGTATTGTATCAGAGTCTTCAATTAGCATGTTATCTATATGACTGTATATTTCTAAAAAAAGCGGAAAATGACTGACAGGAACAGATCAACGCAAAGCCGAAAACACTAAACCTGTTAAGGTGAAGGTACCACTGCCACTCTCATAATTAGCCGTAAAATATTACTTGTTGTTCCGTTGGGGAGGTCCGGTTACCGGTTATACTTTGAAGGTAGTGCCTATCTTAGTTGTCAACAGCAGCAAAGTACTCAAATAGGAATTTGGTCAGTTTGTGGTGGTACGTGGATGTCTATGGGCTGCGACTACTTAACATCAGGTGGCTGTATGCTCGTTTACTACTCTTCTCATATAGAAAAGCCCATAATCCACTACGCTGGCGAACTATTCCACTTCACACACCTTTGAGAACTACTTAACATCATGTGGTTTGATTACAAAAACAAAATCACAAAACAGATTACAAAGAAAACCTACAATCATGAAATTTAGCAGATAGATCTTTTGGAAGTGTAAATTAAAGTTCTTACTATAGTATCAGAGTCGCCAATTAGCTTGTTATATATGTATCTCTTAAGATTATTAAACAAAGTATCTCGTCGCGTCTGTCTGTCTGTTCGCAACTCATAAAGTACTGGGCAGATTTACTCACAGGTTTCAACAACATGTAGAATGATTCCTGAGGGACGTTTTGATGCATGATAAGTTAAGTTTTTTTGTAATTTGAGCAAAATTAATAGTTAATTTCAATAATTCAGTCGTCGTTCGAAATACATATATATCTCTAATTGCTAGTTTTTACAACTAGGTAATGACTGGAGCAGTCCTCAAGAGTTTTGCATGTGCGAAAGAAAAATAATATAAGTAAATATAAACTTTATTACCCGAGCGAAGGGGAGCCGGGTATCTAGTATAGAATGAAATTAGAGCACCTTGATTTATCTAAATATTAGTGGGCCCAGCAGATGTTGTCCTGATCTGACCAAAAAACTGCAATAGATTTTTGCAAAACTAATGCTTGGCTCTACTGAACTAAAGCTACCGCCCGTATATTTTCGCTTTGCATATTGCAGTGCCATCTATTGGGTTTAATTACGAATCTAAACCATTCTCGAATTTTATTAATTAACTAGCTGTACCCGCGACTTCGTCCGCGTTAAATTTACTTTATTACATCAGCTATCTTCCAGTAAAATGTTTAAATTGAAATGAAAGTGGCGCCATTTGTCGAAAATTGGTCGTACCAACTCAGAAACCTTCGTGAGCTCATGCACAACAACTTTGCTAAAGATCATCGCATGATCAAATGCATAGTTTACGATATAAAGGACATACAGACAAACATTCATTTTTATCTATAAAAAGAAGATAGAAAAATGAAGTAACGGGTGTAATCACGATTAATGATTTTAATGGCCCATTTCGAACAAGTTGCATGGCTCATGTCTACCTATTTATGGCGTGGCCGCCAACATGTCTAAAGCGGGGTGAGGGATATTTTTTTTATTTGTGGACAAAGATCCATGCCCAACAGTCGGGTATTCAAAACAGTTGCAATCAATTAAAAAGAATTAAACATGAATACCCGTTATATAGTAAAAGATACTTTTTTGTGAGAGAAGTAGCAAACGATCATACAAGCCACCTGATGTTAAGTAATCGCAGCCCATAGACATCCACGTACAACCACATACACGACTGAAACCCTATCTGAGCTCGATACGTTGCTACTCCTAAGGGCTAAGATGGTCGCCTCGCTTGAAAGAGTAGCCGGCAACCGCACCCCTCCAACAGAAACACAAATACTTTACGACGGATTATGGATATTTGAATACCGCGACGATATTAGTTTAAAACCGTTAGTTGCAACCATGTGCGGTTGTTTCGTTATATAGAAAACCGTAATGTTAAATTGCAAATGTTAATTAAAACGTTTTGAAGCGACTACACATTAGGTGGAATGCGGTTACCCGCGAAGCCGCATCAGTGTGAAATTGTAAATTACCAACGCAATCGGTCTGTGGACATCGTCTTTACATTTTCGGCTTAAAAGGTTTTAGTTTTTAGTGGAAGGTAAATTAAGTTCTCGAAGAGTTCTCTTCTATTATTATATTCTCCAAAACGAAACACCTTACGAGTAAGTGGCTGTTTAATGAAACTCACAAAGAGTTCTGTTCTATTATTATCTTTTCCAAAACGAGTTTACGAGTTTTTAAAAGGTGGTAGAGCCGTTACAGCTCGCCTGGGGCGGCACCACCGCCACCCTCATAACTCGCCGGAAAGCAACACGTTCTTCATGTATTGATTCGGTTGGGGAGGTGTGGTTGCTGGATACACATTATTAGAGGCGACCATCTTAGTCCTCAAGAATAGGAACGCATCCGCGTCCATCCTGAAAAAGAACGTCTGTTCTATTTCAGATCGGTCGTGGTTGTCCATGGGCTGTAGTGACCACTTAACATCAGGTGGCCTACATACCCGTTTCTTACTCTTTCACAGTAAAAAAAGAGTAGGTGGCAGTTTAATAACGTTCAAAAAACTTCTGTAATGTACTTACCTACATATTATAATATAAAAATGTTTTGATTTTCATATTATATATTCCCATGAAGTAATACTTTTTTTTGGAAAAATTAGTTGAAAAGAAATAGTAGAATACTTTAAACCAAGACTTAGTCCTTAGGAGTAGCAACGTACGACCTCAAATAGGAATTCAGAAATGTGTGAGTTTAGAAGTTGATGTCCACGATCACTAGATTTAGAATCCAGGTCACCTGATTTTTAGCACGCGCTGCAGCATATAGTCAAACATAATCAACTTCAAATAGGACTGAATTTGTATCCGAGCTCTTACATAGCTATTGCCACTTCTGAGTATTAATTTTATGTTGGAATGAGCTTGTGACCACCTGGTGCCATATATATGTAAACATACTTGTATTGCTCCTACTCCATACTAAATACGTTTTGTAAAGCTGCTACTCTTGAGTATTTTTTATGTTGAAAAAGTATCAAATGACTTTTCAGACCACCTGATGCTATATACCATACGGGTTAGAAAATAAATAAATAAACATATTGGTCTCTTTACAACATGGACATTCACTTTCAACCTCAAATATGAAGTCCTGTTCTAAAATTTGTCCAGAGTGCTTAGATACATCGCTCTTCTTGAGGGCTGAGATATACGCCCCGCTTGTAAGTGTAGCCGGTAACCGGACTTTTACTATGGAAACCAAAGAGTTACGATTCGATGATCTTCCTCATTTTTAGAAATCGATCAGAAAGTAAAGGAATATTCTTGAGTTTCACCATAACCATAAGCCATGCATCTCGTTCGAAATATCGGCAATGAAAAATTAAATATCGTTAATCGTGAATACTTGAAAATATTCTTAGAAACTAACGTCCAGGTTCAAAAAAAAAGATTTACTATACCATTTACTATACCAAACACAAGTATTAAAAAAATAAATAAAAAAATGTTTAAATAACATATGTATTTTATTTTAACTTCATCAAATTATTTATTAAAACGATAACCACGTCAATAATGTAATTCAACCAATAAATCCGACATGAAATCGGGTAGTTTATATGAAACAACCGATGATGAAATGACAGCCACCCGGTGCCGTCATCTTGATAATATTCTTTAGTTTTCAAGAGTATATTATCTGTTTCCAAAGTAAATATGGAATCGAAAATGTTAATTAAAAAGTTTCGTAGCGACACGTACGCCGGAATGCGGTTACCCGGAGCGCCGCAACGCAACGGTGCGAGTTTGTGAAATCCTAATCAAGGCAAAATTAACGTGTGGTTTCACTAGGGTTGCCACTATTTTAAACGAAAATAGTTTTTCCAAAAAAAAATCATACAATCGGAAAATTCAGAAAAAAACGTATCTGAACATACGTCAAAAGTAATTTCTGCTGAAATATCGGCAATCGAAAAGCGATAATTGTGAGTACCCTTTATGTAATACTGGTGACCTAATCCAGCTTTGCTCTGGTAATAGAGTTTATATTTACTTACATTATTTTTCTTTTATACATGCATCCAGTCAATACCTAGTTGCAAAAACTAACATTAGGGACATCTATTTCGAACGAGGACTGAATTATTATATTTAATTTAATTATTGAATTTCTCGCCCATTTTACAAAAAATACTTAACTTATTATCCACCAAAACCACATTATCTGTTGTTGAAAACAATGAGAAAATACGTCCAGTACTTTTTGAGTTTATCATGAACAGACAGGCAGACAAAGAGATAGACGCGACGGGGGACTTTGTTTGATAATATTTAGAGAAGATGCATAATTTTGGGATGATACTAGGTTTAAAATCTTATATACCAAGTACACATTATAATTAACAATGACATAGAAAATTCTGTCAAAATAAAAATCTTATCCAAAAAGGTGAGAGAAGTATAGTTCGACCGTAGAGGTGCCACCGCTGCCCTCATAATCCGACGTAAAACATTACTTGTGTTTCGGTTGGAGAGGTGCGGTTGCCGACTACAATTTGAAGCGAAACCATCTTAGTTCTCAGGAGTAGCAACGTATCGACGTTCGAGCTCAGATAGGATTTCAGTCATGTTTGTGATTGTACGTGGATGTCTGCGACTATTTACCATTAGAAGATGGATTGCATACTGGTTCGGTAGCCTTCTTATATGTAAAATATATATAAAAATACATTTGTGCGTAATATACATGGTTTTTATTTAATCATACACAAACGTAAACTTAAAAAAATACCATTACAAGAAATGAAAGTTCATTTATTACCAAATACAAAAGACTAGGAATTTCTGTCAAAACAAATCACTCCAGATCTGAACAAAACTCTAAAGAATTTAATTAAAATTTAAATCGCCAGCTGTTGAAATCCCTTTCAGGGCGAGAATTACTATCAATTAACGCATTTTCCTGCTCATTTTTTCCTTTAAATGCAAAATGGGATTCTCTAATTGTAGAATATTTATTTGTTTTTCAGTAATTGATTTTATCGTATTATTTAGAGCTGTTATCCTGCGATTTTGTTCGCGAAGTGTAAGCTTAAATATTGGTATGACTTATCAATATTTCTTAAAACTTTTTTTTTATATATTTACAATGATGAAACTCTTAAAACTAATTATAATAAAAGCCTAACTTAAACAATCTAAAGTGAGTCCGAGGCCATGCGGCATGGTTCCAAGAATACTAGTTGCATTCCCGCGTTGAATAGCAATCGCAATTCTCTACACAAGATACGAATCAGCGCTCTTGTCACCAGCGCCGTCGATCAAACGTGGTACTATTTGTTTGAAAAATTTTTTGGCACGCGGACCCCCTGGGCTGAAAGTTTCTTTAAATTCTTAAAACTTATAATAAACGCCTAACCTAAACAATCTAAAGGGATTTCGTGCCCATGTGGCATGGTGCCATGAATTCTAGCCGCATTCCCGCGTTGAATAGCAATTGCAATTTTCTGCGCGAGATTAGTGATCGTAAAATTGTGTTACTTTATTCGCAGATGAATGTTTGTAAAATCTTCACAATTGCTCTGGTCCTTCGAGCCGGATTAATCACTTTTTATTGGCCAATTTGTGGTTATTATACGACAGATGTTGACTTGCTAGAACTTTAACAATAAATAGAGGTACAGTGGCCGTGCAAATGAAATTATACCGTACAATTCACCGAATAAGATTTAATTTTCTTTGATGCTCGCTTCAATCTACGGATGGGTATTCAGTAGCTGCTAGGGACGCCAAGCGGAAAGTGGCTCGTGGTTGAAAATTACAAACTAGATTAGCTATGTATGGATATCGCGTGGTATATGTCAAAGTTAATCATGCCTGGGCATGTTTTCACCGGCTTTTTGACGGAAATATTTTGATGGAAAAATGGCAAATACGTTATGCTGTAATCTTATTTACGTTGTACGTTTGCAAGGGGGTTGAACTACCGGGGAGGTACCACGGTTGACGTTAAGGCGATTAGGATCTCCCTCAGCACTGATGATCACTCAACCCCTTTTCTCTAGGATGCTGTACAGGAGTAAGAGTATGTGGGCTCTCCAATTTAGAGAAACTCCAAAATAGATAATTTTTTAATATGAAGGTTATAAGCTTACAAATCCAAATTTTCAAACAATTAGTCCCATGTTAGATCAACGCCGTCAGTGACAAAAGGGCTGGATCGTATCTCACGAAGAGAATTGGTGTTTGAAAAATTTTTGGCACGCGGACGAGAAAGGGTCAACGTATCGACGCATGTTGCACCCGATACGAAGGCCCTCCCCCGCTCCCAAGGAAAAATATGTATTATATTTAAAGATTTCCATTAAATATTTTTATTATAGTTACAAAAAAAAGTAAAATCAAAGTTCAACTTTATAAATCAGGTCACCATATCCAAAAAACAGTCTCTTTAAAATATGTCACATTTATACAAAATATGAAAATATTGACGTCAAAATATTCTGGTGTGCCAGATACGGGACTAAAAATAAAGTAAGAAACATTTTCATTCTGAATGGAGTGTAATGACTTGGTTCGTATCGACGCTCTGCATAAACTCCCTGCACAAAAACTTTGTGTTCTTTTCAAAAACTGTGTAGGTGACTAGTCACTCGCCCATTTAAAAGTAGAGGGTGACTGGCTGACGCAGCATCAGCGCTTAGCCCAAACTGTTGAGCTTAGAATCTAGAATATCTAAACTAATATTTTGCAAATACATACAAATTCATTTCGAATTCAAGTTCAATTTAAGTAATTAAGATTGCTATTCAAACCGGGAAAACAGCTAGTGTTCTTGGAACTATGCCGCATGGGTACGGACTTCCTTAAGATTAATGTTCAGTTTAAGATCAGTTTAAGTTCAATTCAAGTTCAAAACGGGAATAGGAAATAGGACATAACATCATTTAGGAAATAACTAGGAATATAGAAGATGAATTAATAGCATAAAAATAGAGCTGTGAATTTGAAAGGTGGTAGAGCCGTTAGAGCTCGCCCGGGGCAGTACCACCGCCACCCTCATAACCCGCCCTATAGCAACATGTTCTTCATGTCTTGTGTTTCGGTTGGGGAGGTGTGGTTGCACATTATTGGAGGCGACCATCTAAGTCCTCACAAGTCATCTAAGTCCGCATCCGCGTCCATCCTTAAATAGAACTTCGGTTCTATTTGTGATTAGACGAGGTTGTCCATGGGCTGCAATTACTGGTTAATGGTTAATGGTTACTCTTAATTACTACTTAATTACTGGTTAATGGTTAATGGTTAGGTGGTAATGGTTAATGGTTACTCTTTCATGATAAAAAAAGCTACGTGTGAACTCCGGACAGTTTCCCCCATGCAACGAACTAGTTGCATGGCTCGTGGTCACGGCGAAACTGAAGTGGCAGAGGGAAACTCTCAACAATTACCACCCTAACAGTTTTTCCCATGCAACTTCGAAATATCGCAATCAAACAGGGTTAATCGTGAGTACCCGTTATATAATAAAACAAGAAAGGTAGTCAATGTTCCCCTGAATTTTGCAAACATATTCCCTCAATCCAAATCTGTTTTACATAATGGATACAAATCTTATGATTTATTGTATAACTGATGTATCTGTTTCCTTGTAAACAAAAATATGATGTAGCTAAATTCTTAAGACACTGATAAAGTGCTTCGGAAATGAAGAATAATGTCTACAGGTGGGGTTTAATTGAACGAAAAGAATATTTTTAACACGCTTTTATTAACTTTGGCCGTATGTTTGTAACGAAACTTTGAACACGATTTTGAAGTACATCAAGATGTCGAATTAATTTGAATCTTTGTATGCATCAAGGACCGATGATAATGCAATAATATGAAAAAAAATGTTATTCTTTCTTTGGGTTCCTGTTTTATTCCTCGAATGAAATAGTTGGCTTTCAGTTTTTTATGGAAAAAAATCATTTTATTCGATGTCGGTAGCTTATCTCAGGAAAGCAGCAGGAGTCTAAATTATTGAAAAGTTAGGCAACATTAAGTGCGGTCGAAAATTAGATGGGTGGCAGGTAGTGGCAGTCGTTCTCAGTTGCTATTGATAGATTCCTTCTCCTTGTAATTGGAAATCCGTTCCCAGCCTTGGAGCAGTAATAAGATCAAAATTATCAGAAAAAAGCTCAATTTTGTGGAATAAAAGCCTAAACTAAATAATCTAAAGGGAATCCGTGCCCATGCGGCATAGTTCCAAGAAGGCTAGCTGCATTCCCGTGTTGAATAACGACCGCAATTCTCTGCGCGAGATATCAACCAGCCCACTTGTCACTGACAGCGTTTATAAAAAACAATTTTGTCTTAATATAATGTAATGCTGTCTACATAAAATAAATAAAAGACAAAAATGTAAAATTTTGTGGTATACATAATTGTAATATTAGATAAAAAATTGGGCATGTCCATATGAATGTAATTCAATCTAACATCTACATATAGTTCTGAAATAGGGTTTCATTGTAGGATACCCTGATACCCTGACCTACTTATGTTTCAGACCGAACATTTCCTAATAAATTATGCAGGGAAAGGTTGCTTTCATCTTAATATTTAATGGAAAACCATTAGGATACACTGTCGATAAAACATTTACATCTCGCTCCAGAAGCTTCTGGATACGATTTAATTTGATTTTCAAACTGTTTATTTCTAGAGGTATTAATATTTTTTGAGGTTTGGCTGCGATGGTATTAAGGCGTGCAATCCAACTGGCCAAGTGGCCATTGCCGTCCATAAACACTCGTACCTAACAAGATGTAGTATCTTGCTTGTTCTTTGTTTATCATTAACTCCTGACGCAAAATGAGGTTTTTTTTAAGTTAGATGAGCATGTAAACCACCTGATGTTAAGTTGTCGCAGCCCATAGACATCCACGTGCAACCACATGTTTAAGCAATCATCCGAAGTTATATTCGTTCATTATGAGCAGAAATACATAGCACGATATTTCAATGAAAACAAAAGAGATATAATAAAGGAAATTGCAATATTAATTCGACAATTTTCCTCAATAATTAATAAAAATTAATAGCATGACATAAATTATGTTCATTCGATACCGTAGTATGGGTAAACAAAATAAATAACGAGCAAGTAACATATAAATACTGGGGAGACCGAAGACCGGGGAAGTACCACTGCCGCCCTCATAATCCGCTGTAAAGATTGCCTTATGCTTGAGTTGGAGAGATACGGTTGCCGGCTTTACTTTGAAGCGAGACACCCATCGTAGTCCTCAAGAGTAGCAACGTATCTACGTTCCAGCTCAGATAGGATTTCGGTCGTATTTGTGGTTGTACGTGGATGTCGATGG
>DWON01007616.1:0-12765 GCA_018251015.1 Phocides pigmalion okeechobee
GCAGAGGACCGTACAACATGGCACGCTCTAGGGGAGGCCTATGTTCAGCAGTGGACAGCTATAGGCTGACAACAATAGTAGACCGGCCACCAAAAAATCCATGCTGAGCTTTTGATATAGCCTGATGTACTTGATTTGATAAAATTGGTTAGTGATTCGAAAATTCGACTGACAATATCGAAATTGGCCTGTAGTTGGTGATATTTTCACGTTCTCCCTACTTATAAATACGATTCTAGCACGCTTCCATATATCTGGGAAAATTCCGGTGTGAAGTGATGCATTAAAGATCAGGCAAATGGGGAGTGATAAAGGTAAGGCACATCTATTAATCAATAGTGGAGGTAGATTATCAGTACCTGCCCCTTTCCCAGTGTCAAGTCTCTTCAACTGTTGGATGACATCCTTAGTAGTTACATGAATATTGCAAATAGAATTACTAGCTTGTGAATATACTTGATTAAAGTTGGGTAAATTTGGGTAAAACAGAGGTGAAGAAATTTGCAAATAGATTACACATACCAGGACCATCTGTAACCACGCGATCATTTAATTTCATACATGCTGGATAAGTCTTAGGGGATTTTCCGTCATTTTTTAGATGAGTCCAGAAATATTTGGGATTGATTGCTAGACTATTTTCTATAAATTCAATGTATTTATTATAACACTCGTCGATGAAGTTTTTGCTGAATGATCTTAGGGACTCGAATTTAAGGACGTCTCAAGGATTTTTATGAATTTTAGGTTTCATTCCATATTTGGGTTTTGTGTTGTTTTAAGGTGTTCATTAGTTTTTTATTGAACCAAACAGGATAATTTTTATTTCTCGGCTGGATTCTAGGAACGTTTTTTCAATTATTTTGTTAAGAATATCGTAAAAGATTGATAACATAGAATTACTACTGTCGCATTAATTAAATAAATCTAACCACTGCACCTTATTCAGATCATTATTTATGGCAACAAACTCTGCCTTGTAGAACTTCTCAATTACTTTTTCCTTTAAAATTGTAATGTTCTCTAGATTGAGTTTAATAAATAGAGGAGGATGATGATTATCAACTGTGCTAATAGTGTCTATACTTTTTGAAGACTTCTACCTGAGACAAGTTTGATAGAACCAAATCGAGTAACTTTTCGTTAGTGTTGACAATATAATTCAATCGTTTTAAATTGTGCTCTTCGAAAAAGTCAAGGAAGGTAGAATCTAAACTGCAACTACTAGATGGATTTAGATTAGGCAATCCGGGTGATTTTGACCGAGACCGTCCACCCAAATTGAAGTCCCCTACAAGCAGTACGTCATCAACCATATTAATTACTCTAGACTCTAACCCTCCCGTCTTCACAGTTACTTTCCCATTCTTCTTTCCGGCATGATTTTAGCTCGTCCTTAACTGCTATCATAATTCCCCCAACCCTTTTTATTTTATTAGGATCAGCTTGTTGTCTATCTCTCCAACAAACTGAGTAGCGACTGTCAATAAATTCGCGGTCAAAAAATCCGTCACTAAGCCAGATTTCATTGACAATTAAGATATCGAAGTCGTTTGATACGATTTTAAGTTTCACCTCTCGTGTTTTCGATATTTGGACATTTTGACAAAATATATGACAATAAACTAAATTAAATTAATAAAGAATGAGAAAAACTACATAAAAAATAAGACAATTACATAAAAATTCCTAAGACTTGACTGTTCTACATTTTTTAGCTGTTCAATATTTCTTACAATAATATGTTCAGAATTTTAATTTTTTCTCAGAAATACACGGCTGTTTTTGACCCATACAAATTTGTATTTTAGTTTCTTGGCAGATTGTCTGCCAGAAGCGTGTAATTTTTCTAGTTCTGGTGTCAGATGTTCGACAACGTCAATTGATTTGTGGTTGCCTGTGGAATATTTTGTTACGCTTGACTTTGAAACCTTTAGTCTGTAGGGTCCGAGTGCCAAAATTTTTCAAATAATTAGTTGCATGTTTGATCGACGCCGCTCATGACAAGCCTTTTCAGGCCTTGCGCACAAAACTTATACGGGTCTATTTTTGTTGTAGCTACATTAAAAGTAAATAGATTAATTCGTAAGTCCATATTTTTAGTTCTTCTGATATATATATAATTTTTTTTGTACATTAACTATAGGATTTGGTATGACCTTCATTTCAAAATCAGTATTTATGTACAGATACTGAATTTATTTTTTTTATACATAAAATTAAGTTACATTATTCCATTCCAAATTTTTGTTTATAACATCTAGTCCTTAAAACATGAGAATAAATAATATTGCACCTAGTGGAACAAAGAAACTAATCAAAAGACTTCCTATGCATAACCTACTACTCATCAAGGATTATTAGGGAATCGAGAGGTTTACTCGTAAACAGCACTTATAAAAATTTATAGCTTGTAGGTATCTTAAATCAAACAACTGAATAGCTTGCTTAAAATATGAAATGTATACCTAAATACTTGTTACTTTTTTTCCGCCTCGGCCGAACGGTGTCGGGAGCTAGAGCTCCGTCAGAGGCTGCAGAGGAAGCCGAGTAGCACAAACATGTTTCACTAAGCAGTATTTATTACGCTTGGCTTTGAAACCTTTAGGCCCGAGTGCCAAAATTTTTCAAATAATTAGTTCCATGTTTGATCGACGCCGCTGATGATAAGTCTTTTCATGCCTTGCGCAGAAAATTACGATCGCTATTCAACGCGGGAATACGGCTAGCGTTCTTGGCCCCATACCGCATGGACACGGACTCCCTTTACATTATTTAGGTTAGGCTTTTATTCATGTGTGATGTTCATTATTGTAATACTTTGTTCCTACTAAAACTTATTCTTCCCGAAAGAAACCGAAACTTCATAGTAAATATAGTCTTAAATATAAACATAGTTTAAAAAAAACAAATCTCAAAGAACTGCAGGCAGCCCAAAATAAAATCTTGAAATTGTTATTACATTATGATTACAGAATGAGCACAGTTGATCTTTATTTTTATCTTTATCTTTATAGTAACAAAACTATGTAATATAGATCAAACATATATTTACAAAATTTGCATTCTTATTTTTAAAATATATATAACATTTCATATAAGAGAACACAATTAAAACTAGAAGCAGAGGGAAACTTAATTTAGTACTACCACGAACACTATACGGAAAAAGAAACAATGTTTGAAGAAACACAGTTTCATAATAATTTACCGACTGAAGTTAAGAATGTTAAATCGATCCACAAATTTAAGAATAAATTAAAGGTAATCAGTACCGCACACCCAACGACATCAATGTTCTCTAACGAAAATAAATATCTTTAAAATTAACCTTAATAATAAACATTCGGACCCTTACTTTTTACATCAGGTATATATTATTTGATGAAATAATAAAAAAGTGTTTGTAATCGTGTTTAAAGATAAAAACGTTAATAACATAAATACCATACCTTATTAACTTAATACCTTAATAACGTAATATAATTCCCTGAAGTAATATCTACACACAAAGAAGGAAAAAACGTTTTGTCCTTTCCATAACAATAATTACTGCATGTTATAATAGAATATCATCAGAAAACCTCTAATCTTTGTAGTAACTAGCCTAATAATAATAATTTATTGTTAGTAACTAGCATAATAATGGTAGCATTGCATTACTCGTGTTTCTGTTGGAGAAGTGCGATTGCCGGCTACACTTTCAAGCGAGGCGACCATCTTAGTCCTCAGGAGTAGCAACGCATCTACGTTCAAGCTCAGATAGGGTTTCGGTTGAGTTTGTGGTTGTTCGTGGATGTATATGGGCTGCGACCACTTAACATCAGGTGGTTTGCATGCTCGTTTGCTACTCTTCTCACATAAAAAAGTATATAATTATAACAAAAGCCAAAATTTAATTTGAAGAATAACTTTCATGCAGAAATGTATGAATAGATAAATGTTTGTGTCTTTCAACTTCATCTATTGGTGGCTAAACGAACAGTCAGGAATATTATAATGCTGCGACACAGAAAACCTCCCTATTAGCTATCACAGTATCACAGCTGGTCAGAGCCATCTATCAGTACGACATCGTTAGAACATAATCAGGCGCATTGGTTTTAAAATATATGTATTTATAAAAATAGGTATATGTATAATGACCGAATTATATGCGCTTATTCTATTTAATTGGTTTCTATTTTTGGTTCTAAACTCTCCTCAGTATAGGTAAAAGAAATATTTATATGTATTGGATGATTATTTATATTTTGTATTAGATATTTTAATAAAAATACTTTTATTTTAAATCTATTTCTACTTTAATATTTTCGTAATTTGTAAATGTGTGAACTAGGAGTTTAGAATTTCATCTTTTTCTACGTGAAGTTCGGGTAAACACTATTTAATCTTTGTACTTTTTTTAACCTTTTCTTATAGTAAGTACTTGATTTCCAAAACTTAAGGTCGATGAAACGGACGGAAGAACTATAGTTCTACCCACGGATGAGAAAAACTGCATTTTATAATCCTCTATTTGTGGTGCTACCATCTTTATAACAACAAAATCAGCAGCATCAAAAATGTAAGTATTTAATAGGAACAAATAAAAGGAAATAATCATATTTAGTCAAAATATTTTATTACAACATCACGAAGATAAAAATTGCGTTCCTTCCCCATAAAATAAGTGTACAGTTACGTTCAGGATGTCTTTTTCTTTACTCTTGTTTTACTATTATCACTGAGACTCAGTAACGTTTTTAATATTTTTATCATGAAACATACATTGAAGCATAGTGGACTGTTGCAGGCCTCATGGCAAGTCTAGACCTTATTAGTAGAATTTCAGCCAAGTAACTGTTTGGAATTGAATCCAGGAGATGTGCAACAACGTTTTTCTATAATTTTATTCATTTATTGATAATTAATATTCACAGTCATAGTCAGTGATTAAATCAATTAAGAACCTTTCTCAGGCATAACTTTATCCAGTAGCTAATAGGTGTGAAGTGAATACGTACCAAAGATATCTTTTTGAGGAAACCGTTTCCGTACAATAACATTGCGAGGTTTATTCTCGATAGTATCTTTTTCCCATTTCATGAGCACGATCTGCCTTAGTTTGCTAAAGACATTGAAAAACGTCGTCTTTATGTGTTCTTGCATTTTGGAAATCACCACATTGGAACCAAAATTCATATAAACGACCTCGTGATTCGAAATGTCCAGGATATTTTAAAGATCCTTAAACACGATAAATCCAATTATTAATTTCAATAATATTTTAAAATGAAATTTTATATTTCGTACTTTTTTGTATTAAAAGCTGGAAACGACTTTTCTACGTGACATATAATTAGAAAATGAGTTTCAGGCCACCAGATAATAAATATTGTGGAAATCCACGTGCAACCTCTGCATCTAGATATTCGCTTCAAGATATCAAATAGGATCGAAATCATCTCTGGTATCCTGAATCGTCGCTTTTCGGAAGATCTAATGAATACCTCAAACATGATTACTTTGCTTGTAAAATGCCCGATAAGTATAGATCTTCAATGGAAACGCAAGAATTACTTCACGACAAATTGTGAGGGTGACGGCAGTATCTCTCCGTTGAACATGGTTCTTCACCTATCATCGTAAATTATGTCATGATTACATTCGGAAGGCTTGAATTGCTCTGATAAAGATGCAATCCACCAATTTCGACAATATTTGGTAACAACGCCATAGGAGGATCAAAGCTGAAGTGAGTGTTAATCAAAAGCAAAGAAGCATATTTTTGCATTTCGAATAAGCTGGGCACAGGTTGTTCTAAGTCTGGTATGTATTTTCTCACTAAATCGTCTTGTACTCGTGTGTGGTGGAAATATTGATTTTTAGGGAATGTGTGTGTGAACGAGTGTATAAAGGAGCCATAAACATTTCGTAGTCTTTCGCATAAATTTGTGTGGTCTTTTAAAGATAAAATTTCTAAGATAACAGTATTAAGTTGCATAGGGTTGCCGACTAAAAAATTATATCTCATACAAATTCCCACCGTAGCGGCGAGTACGAGTGGCGCTTTGTATTTATAAAACAGTATGTTCAAAGATTCGTGATAAAATTGTTCGTTTATGACTAAGTCAAATGTATTATTTTTCTCTTGAGGAGATTTCAGCGCCATTTCAACAAAACCCAATCCGCCTTGCCAGAGAATCGAATTAATAAAATCTTCAAGGAATTTCTGTGATACATCAAAAATAACTGGCCTTTTCGTACCTAAAATAAAAATAAACAAGTCAAACTGTATTCTATTATTATTTAAAGCATAGACTATACTGATGAATATAGCGCGCTGAACACTAAAAATAATTGCAATTATATTTTTATGAAATCGTTATTAGGTTTGACTTACGTCAATATAATATTACTGGACTCAGATAAAATTTAGTAGCTATATTTGATACAGGTTTTGCGTTAAACAACCCATTAAATATAATTTATTACTTTTAAAATAATAAAAGCCTTATTAAAGTAAGACGTTTGTAATCAATCTCAAACAGTGTGACAGAATAAGAGAAAAGTAAGTAAGTATATGTAATCTATTTTAGAAAGGGAAAAATATGGAGCGAGTGAAGTTCCCGTATTAGAAATAATCCTGAAGTTTTCCCTCGAAAGTCATAGGAGTCTTGATAATAAAATAAAAAGGAGTTTTTCGAAGCCGACGATGCATTAACAGCTCTTCCAGTGTTGTAAACCTTATTTAGTATTATTAGCTACTCACAAGTTATTTGCGTTTCAGATCTTACATGTATGAATTACTATACTTTGGTTTAATACTGAAACATTAGATCAACATCTTATTCTTAAGTGAATGAACGTAAATTAAAAGAAAACAAAACAAATTTGACGAAAAGCAACGTGAAATAACTTGACCAACTTGAATCCAAACATTTCAATGAAACAAATAACCTTTTTCACATCGTAAGATCTAGCACAGTTTTATCAAAATCCTGAGTTACAGGGAATACATTCGAATAAAATACAGATTTATTTTCTGATAAATTACAACTTTCTCTTATTTACATGTGATTAATTTTAAAAGAAAATTATAGTTTGTAACAAAATATCTTTCAGAAACTAATGATAACAGTTATCATATATTTACTTATATTAATTTATCTAATATACTGCAACATATGCCTAAACTTGTTTTTTCTTCAAATTATATTTGATTTGGGATGTAACTATTATTTTTAAAGTCTGAAAGACAATTGCTAAAAGAATTATCAGTGCTGTGACTGTTAGTATCACTACTAGATAAATATCTATCATAAAGTACTTAAACCAGCTCATATCTCGTGCTTTACTCTTCATAAATTCTGCTCCTTTATGTCTTATTATATACTCCAACCACCACATAGCTGTATCCAATGGAGTCATCGGTCTATCTTTAAACCTCTTTGATACCTCTTCTGCCTTTAATTTATAGGATTCATTACTAAGAATATCATTCAAAGCATTTCCAAGGCTATTTTCATTAATGTCATAGTACTCCAAGATTTTTCCAAAACCAATTTCCTCAGCAAGTTCCAAATTATTATATTGATCAGCAAAGATGGGTACACCCACTATTGGAATACCGTGAAATACTGCCTCTTGAGTACCAATTAATCCACCGTGCGATATGAACACCTTGATGTTGGGATGTGCTGTAAGTCATAAACAGTAGAAAATAAGAAAAAAATACAATATAATGTTTAATGATAATACAGTTGCGTTTCTATATGCTTTGTTTTCGATTTGGTTTCATAGAAATGTTGTACGATTAAACTTGACAATGATGATAATTAATAATTGACAATTAGAATTATATTTAAGGCATATAATCGTTGTTCAATACAAGTAATAAACGTGCATGGGTATTAGAAAAAGTGTTCCAAATTAAATTTCTTACCAAAGATCTCTTTCTGGGGAAACCATTTTCGTACAATAACATTATCTGGCTTATTTTCAATTACATCTTGTTCCCATTTCATAAGAACCGTTTGTTTAAGTTTACTAAATACATTAAAGAAAGCTATCTTTTTATCTTCGTCCATATCCGAAATAACAACATTAGACCCAAAATTCATGTAAACAACTCCATGTTTAGAACTATCCAGAATTTCTTGCAGATCCTTGAATAACAGAAAATATATGACATTTATATTTTTGCCAAAATAATATATCATCAACACTTCAACAGTTTGTCCTCATTATGTGCTGTTAAATTTAACATCGAACGCGATCGAGTGCTGCATGATTAGACCACCTAGTGGCTTTTTGCAAGCATTTTCTTACTTCAAGGTACAAGTTTTGTCAATCGTGATTGTTATTATTGTTTAATTGCCGTATATAGACTTTATGAATGATCTTGACACGTTCGATTCTGATTGGCCAACAACCCAAAATTTATTCACATTAAAGCAACGTTATGGAATATATAGGCTTCCCTAAATTAATGTGGAGAGAAATACATGTGCATAGATTGGAGCTAATGAAATTCTGTAACACTACCAAACTTCTAAGTTGGATAGCTATTATAAGAATTAAAACAATAAAGAACACGAAACTATATGTTTTCATTACTCATTTCAAAATCTTTTAAGAAACATTTCAATAATTTATATCATATTTAACACTCCCTTTTTTGCTCCAATTATTCTAGTTATATATGTGACGATGATCTGCAATTCCATATAATTAGCTATTTTTTATATAAAAAACATACCTTTGGAAGACTGGCATCGCTTCGTGAAAGATGCATTCCGCCAACTTCCACAATATTTGGTAACAATGCCATAGGAGGGTCAAAACTAAAGTGATAATTAATTAACATTAAGGAAACATTCTTTTGCACTTCGTACAAACTTGGTACAGGTTCTTCCAAACCTGGTATGTGTTTCTTTACCAAAGCGTCTTGTTTGGGTAGAAACCAATATTTCCACCACACGTATTCGTATGCCATAGCGTAAATATTCCTTAATCTTCCCCAAAGTGTTGTAGAATTTTTTAATGCTAAATATTCATATATAACCGTGTTAAATTGTAACGGATTGCCTATTGCTAGATTATGCTTCATACAGTTTCCAACCGTTGCTACTAATACTAGTGGTGCCTTATACTTATAGGCCAATATATTGAGAGCTTCTTGGAAAAATTGCTCGCTAATAACTAAGTCGAATTTATTATCTTTCTTCAATAATTCTTTAACTGGCGCTGAATTTAATATAACTTCCGTGTAACGATATCCGGCATTCCACATCACCTCGTTCAGGAATTCTTCATTAGTTTTATTAACCATGTGGAATATATTTAGTCTTTCAATACCTGAAATGAATGTAATGTGCATATTAACGATTTACTGTTTAATCAAAATAAAGTTAGCCAAATGCAGTCAAAAATATATGATTCGAATATTATAAATAATCAAAATTCCATTTAATTATTTCTTAGTTCATAGTCTTTACTTTACTTTCGTTTTTGAAATATGAATGGAAGATTTCTTTTAACATTGATATATTAAATTTAAGTATATAATAAGAAAGAATAATATTTACACGTATTTTTTATCTACATATGTATTTTATACTTCCTTATGACTTTCTAGAAAAAAGTATGTCCACCTTTAAACTGTAATGAGTACTTCAGTACTCCTTACAGTTCAAAGGTGGTGAATTATTCTGGTAGCGATTTCTCATATAAGAACAGTAAGCAAACGAGGTTGTAGTCCATTTGATATGAAATGGCCGCTTCCCAAGGACATCCATATACAACCTCAAACAAGAGTGAAGTCCTATCTAAGGTCGTATTTAAATGAATTACTAGTCCTTAAAACTAAAATTTTCGCCTTCCTTCTAAGTATAGCGAGCAAACGCACCTCTCTAATCAAAAAACAGAGGTACCTCCCCAATTGAACTATAGATTTAGGAATATCTGCTAGCGTAGCTTTAGTGCAATAACACTGATATAGCGTGACGGTTAATGACATAACGCTCTTTTATGCCGTAGTCCCCTGTCTGTCACCACTCTCTACATTTTGTTTATTTGTCTCGTTTTTGTATTTTATTAAAATATATTGTTATTAATATGAAATATCATGTTATTATGGTAAGACTAATAAGAACTTTTCTTTAATAAACAAAATTATTATCCATTTCGATTTTAACGTCTACCCAGCGTACAGTAATAACACGATTTTTGTTCCAATAATAACTTCATTTCTACTAATTGTAATCATTAGATATTTAGTAAATAAAAAGCTAAACTTGCTTATTGCATATTAGATTACCACTTCATACTTATACTCACCCATGATATCCCAAATAAGCGTATAGTCGACCATAACCTCATAGTAATTTGGCGGGGGCTTATCTTCTTTATTTGCAGTTATAACAGTAACGTTGTGACCTCTTCGTGCTAATTCCAGCCCAATAGGCCTAATCGAAAAGTAATGGGACTTAGCTGTGAAGGGATTGATGAGCAGAATATTGGATGCATCACTGTACACCAACGCAGCAGCTAACAAAATAATTTGAAAGAAAACCTGAAAAAGTCAATTCATTTACACGAACCATTGCTAAAACAGTAAAATTTGCGCCGTATACATTACAATAAAATCGAGTTATTATAATTATGCAATATAATTATTAATTATTTCCAAGGACACAAATTTTTTTTTGTTTATACACATATATAACGTATATTTGTTTATTTATAATACATATATGAGGAATGTTTCAAAACATATGGAACAGAAAAAAATCTTGTATGAATAAAAATAAAAAATATAGAACCAAAAGTACAATTTTAACAAATAAAATCGTCGAGCATTGTACCCGAACTGACGACAGCATTTCCTCGTTGTCTGACTGTGCCATTGCCCCGAGTCTAAACTATGTTGGTAAATTGAAATTTCTTATCAAACTTATTTAAAATATCTTTTACACTTATAATTATATCCGGAAACCTTTTACGTTTTCGCGATAAGGCTTCAAAACTTGAAGTGTTTTAAAATATACTGCTGGTAATTATTAACAAACAGGTACATAATACGGGTTGAAGTAGAAACATCTCTCACACACGATTACGCTATTAATTGAGTTTTTACATATTGTATTTACAAGGATGAAAATCTTAAAACTAATGATACTAAACGAATAACCTAAACAATTTAAAGGGAGTTCGTGCCCATGCGGCATGGTTCGAAGGACGCTAGCAGTATTTCCGCGTTAAATAGCAATCGCAATTCTCTGCGCGAGATATGGACCCCTCTTGTCACCGGATGTGTCTGATCTATAGTCTACAACGATTACTTAACCTCGAATGACCTGCGGATTATTTGTTACTCTTGTCTAACTAAAACAACGTACTGCGTTCTAAAACGTACGGTGAATTTCATTATAGCGTCTTTCACCCGTCTTAATTCTTGGAGACACAACTCGTTCACAGCAACACGAGAAAAATTGATTTCAACTTATAAACAGACGCACGAAAACACTAATGGTCTAAAAAGAAACAAGCAGCTTGAGCAATTTTGCTTAGTAATAATGCTGACTTCTTATAGGAAACCGTTCTTAGCAACTCAATAAAAATAGATTTTAACTTGTCGTCATACGCACTAAAATGCTAACGATCTAGACAAAAACAAGCGACGTAGTCAAAGTTGCTTATTAATTATTAATATTTTTATTAGTTGATTAAATGACAAGCCAACTGTGCTTGTTATTTCCCTACTTAACCATATCCAAATACACTAGCAACGCATTTCGGGTCCTCTTCAGTTGGGACTACTTTTCTATGTCAAGTTGGTTAATGTCTATAGACAACAGTGATCACTTGCCATCAATTGGAGTACGTGTTCGTTTGATACTATTTTTTATGTGAGAAGAGCAGCAAACGAGCATGCAAACCAACTCATGTTAAGTAGTCGCAGCCCATAGACATCCACGTACAACCACAAACACGAGCGAAATCCTATCTGAGCTTGAACGTAGATACGTTGCTACTCCTGAAGACTAAGATGGTCGCCTGGCTTCAAAGTGTAGCCAGCAACCGCACCTCTCCAACTGAAACACAAGTATTGCTTTACGGCGGATTATGAGAGCGCCGGTGGTAACTCCCCGGTCGAGCTATAGTTCTCCCACCTATAAAATACTAATTCACGTATAAAAAACACAGATGTCCAAGGTAATCCACAATATCAAAATTAGGAAGAGGTTAATACAATGGCCTAGCTACGAGTACGTCGATTTTAAATTGCTAAAATAAAAGAGTGAAGAAGTTCTCAAATAGAAATATTGGTTATCTATCGTATCTATCTATATAGAACTAGTATAAGAACTGTCTGTGTAGCTCAAGACAAGAATAGGCAACTATAAAGAGGCTTCCAGGATCGAAAGTGGTACGAATGGGAGGTCGAGCAATTCCCATGTAACGATTTCAAGAAGGACGTCAGTGCGTGTAGTCCCACATCTTCGTAGGCTCAAACCAAAGCCTAAAGAGAGGAGGAAGTTCCCCCAAATATGCCGTTTTAAGGCTGCGTGCTAGAGAAGACCGTTTAAGTTGGTTTCGAGATCCTGGTGTTAAATACAAGCACATAAGGAAGCCACCGATGGGTTTTTAGTGGGCAAATATTCCATATATCACGACCGAGATTTATTTAATACAAGTAGCAATAAGCTTAGGAATGTACATGCTGATATATATTTTTAAACCAGAATCTAAATTTAGTAATTTACTTTTATGTTTTGT
>DWON01007617.1:0-12764 GCA_018251015.1 Phocides pigmalion okeechobee
TTGTCCATGGGCTGCAGTGACCACTTAACACCAGGTGGCCTGCATGCCCGTTTCTTACTCTTTCGCATTAAAAAAAACATATGTAGGTTCTAAGCAAGCGTTCTGATGAGCCGGTGTCCATCGGCGTCGTGTTCAGCCGTTGATAAGCGAGATCCCACAATGCGGCATTGTGTCTTACCGAGAAACGTCTTGTACGAACAGATATAGGTATATTCCACTATAACACTATCTATGCTACTTAGCGAGGCGATCGTCTTAATCCTTAATAGTAACGCATCTCCTACTAACGTTGAGACGTATAAACTTCCTATCGCTTTGGCAATTTTTATTTGTTAGTCGGTGGCAGTGTAGCCGGTAACCGCACCTCTCCAACCGAAACAAGTAATGTCTTACGGCGGATTATGAGGGCAGCGGTCGTACTTACTCGGTCGAACTATAGTTATTCCACCTTTAAATCTATTATCTATGTACATTATTCATTATTCTGCATCTGTATTTATTATTCTGTATCAACAATTTCCATTCTCAACTAGAAGTAAACCTAAAAATCTACAAATATTTCCAGCAGTTCATAAGTGGAAGAAACGGGCAATCAATAAAATCCTGGGAAAGAGTTTTAAATAAATCTTGACAATAAATGTTGACACTGAAGTGGCATGATCGATTATCGCTTATCTAAAAGATGCGTACCTACTTCACTGTTGCCTCAAGTGTATTATTTACTCTGTAAAACACGTCTTATAGATGATCTAAAGATACTTAAATGTACCTATAAATGGAACTGAAGTGTACGGCTGTGAATATAAAATAAGATTTTCTAAGTTATAATTTTTATTGACATATATAGCCCAATGGTTCAGATTTCGGCTTCTCGACGGCGGGTTATCAAGGTCGCAGTTGTATCTCCCCCATCGAACAATAGGTCTACCATGTGTATTTATTGTGCATTACTACCTAAATATTGTACCTATCAATGTTGTTCAGCTTATAATTGGTGTACTTATCAGAATTTGTAATTATTTTAAAATGTGTATTGTACATGTATAGTGTGTAATGCTGTTGGCATGTAAAAAGTAAATAAATAAATAAATAAAAGAGTCAGGGATAGCCTTGAAGAGATCGCCAGGACGTAATGGCGGGCTAATGCTTGCCAGGGTCAAAGGAGCTCTCCAAAGCTGGGATCACAAAGACTATGTAACTTAAGCGCTGAGCAGAAACTGAATGTGGTTTTAGTCAGTAAATATCATAACCTTCGTTTCAGACCTGGACGGACATGCCCGTGATGTTCTTACCAATAAAACGTATCCGGGATTCGAACTTTAGAAATTTGATAGGTCTGGACCTTACAAGGCTTATCACCAGCTGTCAATCCATCACATTAAAAACACTTTCACTCCACAAAAGGTTGGTATGCTGATGACCCGACACAAGATGTCACAAGATCTCAGCCAATGAGTCATGGTTTAGATATTCCACACAGCCGCACAATTTGCAAATTAATGCCCTTCTCTAATCACGTATTCCGCTATAGTCCACTCCAGTAAAGGTTTATGAAACAAGATACAAAGATTATCTTCCCATCATCCGATCACATATTCTCATCTCGACCAAAGCCGTTCGTTAAATTCAAATCGTCAACAACTGACCACTAAAACTTGACATCGGAATTTTAAGGGAATGTGAGAGAAATTCTAAGTAGCCGTATTGTGATGAGCAGAATTATTTGATCTCCGCAAGGATTTATTGAGGAAATCGTGATTGCTATTATAGTATTGGTTACTTTGATTTATTTGAATACTAGCGACCCGGCCCAGCTTCGTTCATGTAATAGAGTATATATTTAATTAAATTATATTTCTTTCATACATGTATCCAGTCATTACCTAGTTGCAAAAACTAAGGATTAGAAACATCTATTTCGAACGACTGAATTACTGTAATGAGTTTGACTATTTAATCTCGCCCAATTTACAAAAAAAACTTTATTTATTATGAACCAAAACCTTCCTCAGGAATCACTTTATCTGTTTTTGAAAACTGTGAGAAAATCCGTAAAGTATTTTTTGGGATTATCACGAACAGACAGGCAGACAGAAGCGACGGGCTACTTTGTTTTATAATATTTAGTGATGCGTTTCAATGATTTAAATAAAGATTAAACAACAAGTCACAAACCCTTAATATAGTCCAGTATAGTGATGAGCAATTACGCATATAAAGCGTATAATATCATACAAAACAATTAATCTTTTGGACTTTTTATTTAAATATTGAAAGAGTAAGAAACGGGTATGCAGGCCCCCTGATGTTAAGCTAATCTCAAATAGAACAGAAGTTCTAGTTAAGGATGGACGCGGAAGCGTTCCTACTCTTGAGGACTAAGATGGTTGCCTCCAATAGTGTGTATCCGGCAACCACACCTCCCCGTGCCGCCCCGTGCGAGCTCTAACGGCTCTACCACCTTGAAACTAAACAAATGGCTCCAATCGAAATACAAAATTTGCTATACAGCATATTATGAGGGTGGCGGTCGTATCTCTCCAGCCGAATTATTTTATCACCTACTGGGTGCCCAAGAAATTTTATTTTGAAACATAATTATCCTACATTTATAACACGCTTACCGACATGTGTATATAATGGAATATAAAAAACTGTACTTCATGTACTAGAAATTTTTTTTTATTAATATGAAACTTTGCACTTATACATACATATTTATTATAGCAATGCATTATTTTAATATCATTGGGATGGTCTCTTAGTAGAGAGTAAATGTAAGCACTAATTCTTTATTTTCTAACTAGCTTTTGACTGGTTAAAATTTTCTTGAAGTAATTAACCCTAACATTTCAAATTAATTTAAACTGTAGCAAATTAGGTGTTTTTTATATATTTTAAAACACTTAAGACCCAATCTTGATTTTAAATGAAAATTAGGTGTTTTTTATATATTTTAAAACACTTAAGACCCAATCTTGATTTTAAATGAAGATTAGAAAACTGAGTTTTTTTAAATTACGTTTACGTAATTAAAAGTTCTTTATTATAAATAGTATAATTAAAGTTAAGTTCATTTAAGCTATATTTATAATTAACCCCTTTAAATATTGTTATACGATAAAAAAAATTAAGATAATTTAAATTTTCATACTTATAATAAGATCTTAGACCATAAATTATGCTTATAAATTGGAAAGTTTAAGTTACATAATTTTATGCTTCTCTTATTTTATACTAGTTTATCAGAGCCAACTCTTGAACTGCCTACAGCTCGCTAACCTTTATCAATTTTCACCCACAGTCTAATTCCTTCTACAATGTTCACTAGAACACGCACCTTTTGAATACTGCCTTAAACTGTTTTACCGGTTTAGAGATTATTTTTAAATGCGACTCGAAATGCGTACTAAATTTGTGTACTTTGATAATGTCTGGCCCAAAAGTCATGTAATCTCAACATTAAGTAATTATAAATATTACTAATAAATCTATTCAATTTGGTGTATTTTAAATAAAATACTTTAACTACTTCCATATTCCGTTTCGTTCCGTAAATCTAAACTTGATCCAAGCAGATTGAAACGACGATAATATCGTTTTGAGATTCCAGATTGTCAACCTACGATCTGGTTTTCACATCCCAAGGAAAATATGATTTTTCCAAGTTATTTTCCTATAAAAAATTACCATTACCAGTCCTATAATGATAAACACCGTACGAAACTTATTGTTCGAAATTATCCAGTAAATAATGCATGACCAATATGCCTATACTGTGTTCTGACTATTTTAATTCTATAAAAGAACCCGTGCACAATAGCGAGTAAAACATAATGAAACGAGGATAAAATCCCAACTAATAGTATTTCACTTTTATTCCCTATACAAATCTATTCATCATGGGGTTTATCAGAGTTAACCTCCCACCGCCCACGTTCCGCTATCGTTTATCAATCTTCACCCACAGTCTAATTCCTCAACAATGTACTCTTGAACACGTAAGCAGGCACCATCTGAATGCAGCCTTAGCATGTTTACGTTAACTTTACTGGACTCTGTAAACATGTCTTTTGAACGATGTGTTTGCTAAAATAAAACTTCAATAGCCAACGTTACAAATATTATCTATAGTTTTATTACAGTTCAGTTATTAGAAATAAATCGTTAGTTTCAATGTATGTTTTGTTTACTACGGTATTATTTAGTACTTTGTTTTCTGTTGTAATATGTAATAGGCGATTTCGGTATCATTTATGATACAAATAAATTTTATTATATTACAAAAAATCATTATTGCCGTTTTGAATAGTCACACTTTTCTGGTATTGCTTTTTTATAGAATAAAGTTGCAAACAAAACTACAATTCACCTGATTTCAAAGTGATATTTCTGACACTTTTGATAAATATATAACTGCTAAATTATCATAACATAAGATGTAACAGTCTTCAGCTCATTACTTTCCACCAGTACACGATGTTTTCTCTTACGATAAAAAAGTTTAGGGTTTCGCCAATGACATTAGCCAAGTACAGATTATATAGACTTCACGCACCTTCGGAAGCTTTTTGGAGACTGATTGTTAACATGATTGATGTTTGTATTTACAGCTAAACAAGCGATAATTAATTTAATTATACGCACTTAACTTTGAAAGATCAGAGGTGCTTAATACGTGATTTTGAACCCCAAACTCCCTGGAGAGACTGGGATCTTAGTCAGTATACTATTTCTGATTGCATCTGATCTACTTCATATATGTGTAAGCATTTATTACATATTTATTTTATCTCATAAACAAATCCTGTGTAAAAAATAGATTTTTAAAAAATACCCCGAACTCACGTCATTCTGGAATCCAATCATAATAGTTGAAAATTTTTCGGAAAAAAATTAATCCCATTCGCAAACACCGTGTTCTGTCGCTATTGAAATCCTCTATGCTCTTTTTTCGTTGCCGACTCTAACCCCAGTTTCATATAAAACGTGCTCGCCTATAGCTTTTGGTTTTTAATAACACCGAAGTACAAGGATTACGCGAGCCTATGGCGCTCTACTTGCTTAGTTGGGTTGTACACCCAAGCACGATAAGCTATAAAGTATAACCCCTTACCTTAAATAAATAAAGTAGAAGCGTAAGTGAAATTGTTTCTGTAGCCTACGCACATCTTTTGCAACATATATTTATTATAATAATAGATCACGATTGTTCATGCGGTAGTGTAACCCATCTCACGGTTTGTCCAATAAAAATAAACTGTGAAAAATTATTTTCTACTCTAATAATAGAGATATATTCTATATAAAGATTTAACCCACTTACAAAACTTCTTTTTTCTCCAAGCCAACAACGTAGTGTACATAAAAAGGACATACATAGATAAAATATTTTGTACTATGATCTGAAACATCACCTTACAGATATAATAAGAAGTAAAGACAGCTTATATATACAACTACTATTAGTTACGGACAAAGATGTGTTGTGCTTATGAGTTTTATGAAATGAAATTCATGGACGCTCATGAACATTAATTAAAACAAAAAGGTGGGAGAACTAAAGTTCGACAGTACAGTACAGTACGCCGTAAAGCATTAATTGTGTTTTGGTTGGAGGGCCCGGTGGCCGGATACACTAAAGCGAGGCGACCATCTCAGTCTTTTGGAGTAGCAATGTATCCACGTTCGAACTCAGATGGTGGATCAGTGGATGTCTACGGGCTGCGACTACTTAACATCAGGTGGTTTGTATGCTCGTTTGCTACTCTTCTCACAAATAAAAAAATCATTATATGCAAATCGCATCTTAAGTTTATTACCGATGCGTTGCTGTTCTTGAGGACCAACTTTCTCGCCTCAAATTGACCGGCAAAGCACATTTCTAGTGAAACAGATGAATTGCTTAAATTTAGGAATGCTTTCAGAAAAGTACCAATAAATCGTTTACCTCTAGATAAAATAAATTTGTATACATCGCTTATAGTTTCATTTCGTCTCTTCTAAACGAATCTCGACGCTGCTAACCCTGCAACAAGTCCCTAATATAGGAGACGTGATTAAAAATGAGCCTTCGAGATTAAAATTCCATTCCTTGCCCTTAGTTTGGGCCCCTACAGAAAAACTAACAACCTAGGGGTGCAGACACTTTGAAATCCGAAACGCATTTGTGATTTATTGAAATAACTCAGCATCACAAACATCTTGGTGTTATATAAATCGCACTTAGGGGAGATAAACCTCCGTTTTGAATATCGTCTTACTAACTATAAATCATGGCATCATCCGGTAGAAAAACACTTGAGGTGTTGAGTTGTGAATCACTTGCAGATAACATTAAGCTGGGCCGTGTTTGAGTTTGAACAGCTGTTTTAGTTAAAAATCAAGAGGACTTTGTGGCGAGACCACGGAAAAAATGTTTGCACACATCGTCTTAGCATGAACTGTTTTTTATTACAGTTTGTTCAAATAACAAATGTACATACAACATACCTACATTAGTGTAAACATATTTAATTGTTCAAGTTTCTTTAGACGGCTTTTCTCCGAAATAAGTCATTCTAATGAACTAGTAGTAATGTATAGCCGTTTAAAATTCCCTGTAAAGAATCTATTCTACTAATATCATAAATGGGAATGTGTGTGTTTGTTTGTATAATTTCGTTTTCACGACAAAACGACTCAACCAATTTTGATGAATGTGAGTATAGAAATTGGACCTTGGAAACGGATGAAAAATTATCTTTTGTTGCAAAAAATAAACGCGAAGGGATTCAACGTACTAAGAAAATTATTACATTCTCTGTTAGGGATAGAAATAGAGAGTTGTTATATTTGCTATTTAGATATAGTGTAATTGAGCACTAAGAGAGGATTTTTGGAAATTGTACCCCTAACTAAAGGATAAAATAGATGTTGAATGATGTCTACGCTACGAGCAACAACTAGTTTTGAATAAAAACATTTTTTTTATTCAATCAGTGGTTCAGTATTGTAACACTTGTCAAAAGTTGCTAGCATTCACATGGTTTGATCAGAGAATCACTGACACAAAAATTGCGAATATGAAATAATTGACATAGAAGTCTAATGGTATCAGTAAGCATCAGAAGCCAACTTCATATATATGTTTTATTTGAAGTCAATCACAGATGCATTAAAACTTCTGAGAACTAAAATGTAAAACATATGAAAAATAGTTTCGGTAAGCTTTGGTGGCCGGGTTTGTTAAAATCGCGATAACTATTTTAACCCCAGAAATGAAAAAAACATATGTTATGAACGAATGAATTATGATGGGAGAACTATAATTCAACAGGGGAAGTACCACCGCCGCCCTCATAATCCGCCGTAAAGCATTACGTGTGTTTGGGTTGGAGAGGTGCGGTTGCCGGCCACACTTTGAAGCAAAGCGATCATCATAGTCTTCAGGAGCAGCAATGCATCTATGTTCGAGCTCAGACAGGATTTCGGTCTTGTTTGCGATTGTAAATGGATGTCTATGGGCTGCGACTACTTACCATCATGTGGTTTGCATGCTCGTTTGCTACTCTTCTCACATAAAAAAAACTTCAATTGGTCTTCTTATTCTATATTGTATGATTACTTATGTCCACAGGGGACAGTGGCTTTTTGCCATCAGATCCATCCGAACTCTGAACTCTGGATTCCAATGCATTTTTGTTTGCAGTTTGACCTTATAAATAGTTGGTAACAGATCTTTATTGATAATAGTAAACATATCAAGCATGTCCCATGCAAAAGTTAGGGTATCGCAAAAATTATTTATGTTGATATAAACAGTAACTGTTTCACATTCCAGTAAACAATACACAATTAATTTTCAAATTTCAGCATTAATTCCGGTTAAACAACTTGACACTAACAAGAGTCGGCAACAAATAAATCAACATTATCTTAGTGGCAAGCACCTTGTATAGGGGCGCCATACAACTGATCCTTTGTATTAAATTTAGTTAGTTATTGTACTAGGACAGGCTGTCGTGATGTCGTGAAACTACAATACCTTTATTATCTTAGCCGTTGACAACCGCAAATGTTATGAGTCACTGTGGGTTCGTAGCCTAAAAGATACCGTCTCTTGTAATAATTATGTAGCTTTAATTTAAAGTAGGTAAGTGCATGTCAGACTTCGCACGATAGAGGTTTTGTGATTCGGATAACTATGCATGGTTTAAATTTAAGGAGATAGTTTATCCACAACCACCGAACTGTATTAATGTAGCATGGTGAAGCAAATTTTGGGCTTTCTCCAGAGAAAGATGTAAAAAGCGTTGTAACGAATATCAGCGAATAAATGTATAATTATCAAATGCAATTTATTTTATCTCCAGCAAAAATAAGTTTGTGTCTGTAGAATTAGTTAACGACAATATGGAGAACTATAAAAAAATAACCGAATGTATTAATTATCTTCTTATCTCAAATGCTATCATCAAAAATATAAATCATTTAAGATATTGTCACCAAAACCAAAAACGAAGAATACGATGCCACAACTTAAGTAGGTAACTATTTAATGATTAAAAAGCCGTTGTCTCTCTGAACTGCTATTTCTAAACTACATTTTAATAAAATTTGATTAACATGAAAATTTTAGTTAGTCGAAAAACGATCACCTTCTCAAAAGAAATAACATTTTTCAATTAACACATATACATTTATTATGTAGGATATAATTAAAAATCTATTTACATCAAAGTATATTACATATTAAAATAAAAAGTAAAACCACTGTAATCAAACGGCTGCACATAAAAACGAGGCGATCATCTCAGTAGTAGCAACCGTCAACCGTCAACCGTCAACCAGAGCAGTCTGTCCTCAGGAGTAGCAACGCATCTACTCGTAATTACGAGCTAATACTTACATACATATATAACTTCGGCCGTGTTTGAGATTATGTGCGGGGTGCCTTTTTCTATGCAGCGATTGCCTAATATCCGATAGATTTCATTCTCCGCTACTACACTTCTTGCAAAAAATAAAACATATAACATCTTGTAATTAAGGAAAGTTGTTTTCCGTACGTCGTACGGAATCGGTATTTTTCAAACTTATAATGAGAAGAAAGAATCGAAGGTATGTTTATAAGCAATAAAATTATGATGCAAATTATCGAAGCATATTATTGTGTCAAAGCTAAGTACCGATTAAACGGCAGCTGATGCGCTCAAAATTTTACGTCGTAGCATTAAATGCCGTAATTTTGTTCGGACTGCCCACAAAAGCAAGTAAATTGGTTAATTTTTAATTATGTAAGTATGTTAATGTAAAAAATTAAGTTCAAGCCAACTTAATTCAACGTTTACTTTCACCAAGTTTTCTTATAATACATAATTTAAGTATATCCGATTTTTAGTTTTTTATAAAATGGGAAACTGGGAAACTTAATCTGATTTGAAATTTGATAAACTGATCCTACTAGCTGGATTCGAACTAGAAATCTTTGCATCGACTGCTTCGAGAATCAGTCCAGGTTACAAGTTTTGACTTCTTATTTTTACGTTAACTTTATATGAGTATAGTATCTGCAAAAGATTTGTAGAGGGATTAGTTAATATTAAATTATCTCATATCATTTACAACATAAAGAACAGTATTCTCCATGTTTCTCCAGATATGTGAAGAGACAAGTGCACAGCTCTGCAAACCCTTACAAAGTTATGAAGATACGTATTATTAGTATCAGCTATGCAGAAAAAACTCAAATTATTCCTGGAGATTAAAAAAATGTAACTTGAAATCCAAATTTCTATGAAGCCTCGCAGTAACGAGAGCTAATTATAAATGATAATTTAGCAGTTTTTTTTGCATTTTATTAGCTTTCGAATGTAGGACAAGGATGGTCGGACACAGCGACGTGCTCTCACATAATTAGCAAGGCCCGTATCGCTCGCGCCCGCACCTACTTTGCATATTTTGTTTGCGCAAACATCGCCACTGTTTGACTGTTAAAATCAAGGATCCGAATCCAACTTTGCGAAGGGACAAACAAGCGAACGCTGGTCACATGCCACCGCGTAACACGTGTCGTTTGAAAAGTTTTATAATGTTTGCTAGCTTTGTACCTACAAGCCAAGGGTTAAATTAATAACCACGTAGTCTCGTGTAGATGAACGGTCGATAGAATTAAGCAACGTAGGGCTCAACTTTTGGATGGGACACCGCTAGTGGCTAACTTTATTGTGCGTTAAATACCTGATTACTATCGAAAGATGACAGTTAGGCCTTTTCGCCATGACCACGAGTCATACAACTGCTTCGAAATGTCGGCAATCAAATTTCAAAACGTTATAAAACATTGTTTAAAGTCGTTAAGCTTTTTTGGAAATCAGAACAGAAAATAGAAGTAGGAAAATACATTATCATTCTGATTTAACTGGTTCAAACGGAACTTCTATTAATTTAGTGTTGGCTACAGATATTCATCAGCTGAAAGAACATTGGTCACTCTTCAACCAGGAGGATGAATAACCTGAAGAAAAAATGGGAAACCATTGGGTTTTGAGGGAAAAGGACCAGGTTATATGATGTCAACTGGGTAAAATCTATACCTTTCCTAATTGGCGTCACATAACCTAGACATTGTGTGCAACAATGGATATCTAAAAACTTTTCGCTTTATCAAAATTATCGCTATATCTAACGATGGATGGATGGAGCGACAGCAACCACTAAGCATTAGGTATTTGGTACATGTACCTGTATTTCACTTATATAAAAAATATGATATATTATCAGAAAACATTGTACCCTCTATCAGAAATAACATCATATTTCCATAATGGGTTTCGTATGTTATTACTCAAAATAATGTCCCCAGTTTTTTCGGTTTACCTAGAAGGCCTGTTTATATATTATGTTGCGGAAAATACGGCAATCTCAACTCAGGGGAAAAATATTACGCGGGAAACACAAACACATTTTCCGTGAGGTAACAAATGAATAGTGCTTTTGTATTGTGTAGTGGGCGCGGATCTTTTAAAAGATTTTATTATTCACCAAATGAATGGCTATGTTTTTTATGTGAGAAGAGTAGCAAACGAGCGTGCCACGAGCAAAACACCTGATGTTAAGTAGCCGCAGCACATAGACATCCACGTACAACCACAATCACGGCCGAAATCCTATCTGAACTCAAACGTAAATGCGTTGCTCCAATCGATACACAAGTAATGTTTTATGGCGGATTATGAGAGCGGCGGTGGTACCTCCCCGGTTGAACTATAGTTCTCCTACCTTGAGTACTTACATACATACTATGTACTTACATAGCTATACCTATGTATATACTTAAGTATATATTTAATCCACTTGGATTAAGTATATATCCACTTGGATTAAGTATATATAATCTACGAGAACTGGGTATAAGACAATGTCGTGCTTCATTACACTTGTGCTAATCTTTTGATGGCTCTTGTCTAACAGCCTTTGTTCGTAGGATTTATTTGCTTCTAGTCTACAAAGTTTTTAGACGTTGATCGTTAGTTCATCAAAATATCAACGTAACAATGTGTACGATACTCTATTGTAATACTTTAAGTAGATACTCTTTTATAATACTTTGAGTAGAAGACTATTCATCCGTCAACGTAATAATCCACAACATATTTTTTATTTACATAGTTTTATTCCACTAAAGAAATGGAAGAAATAAAACCAATCGTTACAATTATCATTACTTATTAAATAATGAAAAGTTGAATATACATATTTAATAGAAAGTGTTAAAATATTTCTTGATGGCAAAATCGAAGGTCAAATGGATCTTTGACTTTCGCCTGGGATGGTTTTTCATCTGTTTAAATTCTTTGAACAGTCATTCCTCATGTTTCGGGATTTCTAGTGAACGTAAACGGCAAAATTGTTGTCAGAAATTACCGTGACAATCAAGATAAAGACTGGAAGGCAAGACAAAGAAAAGGAAGGCTTGGGTCTATTTTCTTCGAGAATATTCCAATAAATATTGCGTGCGAAAAGGTAGTCATACTTTCAGTAAAGTTTCCGTAATCTTTGCAACATTTCATATATATGTACATAAAACTGATTGAAGCTTAATAATGGGATTCATTAAATATCAATTATATTCTTTTTTTCTAATATTAATCATGATTAAAGAAAACATTTAAATTTTGTGTCTGTTACGCATCATGCAATAACCACTCGACTGATTTGTATGAAACTTATTTTATTTAGTCACCTTAAGTCTGAGGTAACGTCTCTTACGCTATTGATTATTATTTAAAATTGTATGTACAACTAATTCACACCAAAACAATTGGTGATGGTAGGAACAACGTGAGGTAGGTACAACGCAATTCCAATGATAATCTTCTTTTCTTTGAAAATATTCTAAATATAGTTGAAGGTGAGAGAAGTATATTTGGAGCGGGGAGGTACCACCACCGCCCCTTAATAATCCGCCGTAAAGCTTTACTTATGTTTCGGTCGGAGAAATGCGGTTGCCGGCTACACTTTGAAGCGAGGCGAACATCTTAGTCCTCTGGAGTAGCAACATACCTGCGTTCGAGCTTCATAGGATTTCGGTCGTATTTGTGATTGTACGTGGATGTCTATAGGCTACGACTGCTTAACATCAGGTGATGTGCATGTTCGTTTACTGCTCTTCTCACTTTAAAAAGATACTATTGAAAGCTTTTTTTCAAATTAACAAGTGGAATATTGCATTATGGTACTTTCGACTGCATCAGATATACTAACGTAAAGACCCTTTACCC
>DWON01007618.1:0-12762 GCA_018251015.1 Phocides pigmalion okeechobee
AAAGCTTGGTGAAGTATTTAAGAAGATATCGACGATTTCATAACCGACCCTTTTTCTTTGCGGTTCAGTGTATATTTACAAGATTTTGACTAAATTAAATTTGGTCAGACTGAAACAAACACTACGACTCATGTGGGCAATCTCGAGTTGCTTCATACGTGTTATGAAATGTCTCATGCTGTATGGGCATGCTTTGAAATTGTTTAACCTACCTGGATGGCGAAATGACCGCTGCTTTCGGCAGTCCAGTGGTTCCCGATGTATAGATGTACAACAATTTTCCGTTAAAGCCTTCTCCGTCTGATGGAAACCAATTCGCTGGGGGAGTGTTTTCCAGCATAGATGTAAAATCATTGCTAGAGTCTACAACACTCATGGATTCATTCGACGTGTTAAGTGGACGACGGGTGAATTTGAATAGTTTTATAGAAGGACTCAAATCCTTTTTCACATCTTCAATAGCTGGAATTTATTACATGTAATGTTTATATAAGGCAAGCCTAATTCTGGGCTGTTTCCGTTAATTAACATAAGACTAATATAATTTTTTGTTCGCCTTACGTAATTAGCGCAAGATTATTTACGTACTCACCTAATGACGTGTGTAATGATCATAGTAATGACTGCAGTAAAGTAAACCAGCTTTTGCGTTTTTATTCGCGGTAAACAAGCTCTTTTTGTTCATGACATTAAACATGTTTTATTTTAACAACAAAATTGCACACAAATTAAGACTTAAAAGCCAAGGTTTACTCACCAGAGCTGTATTCACTTCCATATATGACGACGTCGCATTTGGCTATATTAATGGAGTGGAGTAAAGTGTTTCCCGTTTGATTGTTGTTAATGAGTGGCGACACACCACCTATACGCGCTATCCCGAGCCAGATAGCCGGCATTTCAGGACAGTTGCTACACAATACTCCTACAGTATCGCCCTTCTTGACGCCTTGAGCCCTTAATACTGCCGAGACTCGCAAACTAAAATCTTCCACCTGAAAAATAAATCGTTCATTCCTTCATATGTTACGTTGATTAGGATATAGCGTTATATGTCTTAAGAAATACAATATACCTATTATATTTAGTTTCCTATCTCTTCCTTTTTATTTCAAAATGTTCTTCTAAGGAGCTAATTACATAATAGCGACGAATATACAATGCGTTATTTTGTGAATATCTATTTTATTCAAAAACTGTTTTAATTACGGAAAAGCAGGGTATAATTATACTTTAAAATCAATAGAGTTGATATTATAGCTTCACAAAAACAAAATATTGTCATTTTATTGATCACTCAACAGGATGGCAAAAGAAAAAACTGGTTATAATTACATAGTCAACGAGCCAAATACAAATTTCATCAATCGTTTATTCTCGGGCGATAACTCGCAAAATGCTTCCGATGAAACCTTGGAAATTTCCACTGGGATCCGTGGATGAGACGAGCAGAGGTGGTCATCTACGCTTTTAAAAAAACCTGCAGCCGTTGTTACCACTGCTCATTCCAATCACGGAAACGATGCTCTATGGAACACCTCTCTGAAGCATTTTACAATTGTCTGAGAAGGAATTGATGAACTAGTGCTGGTTCGCGGTATGTTATATCATTAGTTCAAACGTGACAAAAATGGTTAAATCGGCCGTCGGCAAAAAGTAATAAAAAAATGTGTTTATAAGGAAAAATACTTTACTTGTTGGAAAGTCCAGCTCTCATTCTCAAAGAGGAAACAGGCTTTGTTGGGATGTCTCTTTACGACGTCATGGAATATCTCTGGCATGGACCAGTTCTTATTCGTGAACTTTCTCGTGAGCGCAAGAATCTTTATGTAACACCAAACGGCTCTAAAATGTACAAAAGAAACAAATTACCTAATAAAAATTTAAATAAGGATATTTATTCATACAAGCACATAAATTTTAATTTCCCTGTTTATTTTCCACATTGTGGAACAGGTCTCTCCATACTACTATAGGAGGCCAGAATTAAATAATTCTCTGCACCCTATTAGCTAGATTTATTATGTTTGCTCATTTCGAAATTAATGAAACTACCAAACAATAATAATACTTACGAAATATCCCTAGGTGCGGTCCTGACGACGATATAAAGCATTCTCCAGTAGAAGGCGATAAGGTAGACCACGACGAGGATCGCAAAGACCAGCAGACTCGCCTGCCAGTCTTGGAAGACCCAGGCGATGGTGCAGGACGCGATTAACACGCCCACAGCGAGCACCATCGCTAAGATCTTACCCCACGGTACACTTGACAATTGTGAGCCAGATTTACCGAATTCCACGTCTTTATTTTGTTTCACTTGCTAAAAATTTCAACACATCTATACAGCTACGCTTAATTAAATAGAAATGAAAATTTCGCTATTATACCTAGAAAGAAGTATATTTTCATATTATCATTAATTTCGGATTCAAATTTATTGGTATAATGGCAAAGATATTTTTCTGTCTGTTCGCGTATACTAAATCTGTATATCGTTCGTTCGGGTTAATCCTCAATATCAGAACAAATTTTGATTGGAATTTTAAGGTAAAGTAGAAGAGTACTTGTTGAGGAAATGTATTTATACAGAAGTATTATATTAATCATCTAGGAACGAAGATAAACAAAAAAGAATACACACTACGTATACACACACGCAGAAGCTTGTAAAATACTAAAATAAGAATCTTTAAAATACTGAATTTAACTGAGTCAGTCAATGATACAAGTGATATATGGTTCGGAGATAAGATAGAAATGAATACACACTGTTATCGCATGTTTACGGCAAAATCAAAAATATTTCCCGCCGCACTGACGTTTTACTACCATGTCATATTAGCTTTCTTTGTTTTTTTTTTTGCAACCGAACATATGAATACTTTGTTCAGACGTCTTACTATGAAAAATCTCTTAAAAGTAAGATATATCATCTTTTTCAAAATTCGGAATGTCTGAAAACATTTGGAAAAGGCGATGCTTATAAATCTCACTAAACTTAAGCATATGTCCTAAAATGTGATTATTTTGTCTCTAATGGTTAAAGGTGGGAGAACTATAGTTTGACCGGGGAGCTACCACTGACCCCCTCATAATCCGCCGTTAAGCATTATTTGCGTTTCGGTTGGAGAGATGTGGTTGCCGGCTACACTCCAAAGTGAGGCGACCATCTTAATCCTCAGGAGTAGCAATGTATCTACGTTCCTTTGCTACTCTTCTCACATAAAAAAACTAATAATACATGACATAAAAATGAAAGTCGTTATTACTTGAAAAAGGCAGGAAATCTTAAGTTCGCGGTAAAATATTCGCTTATCGTTGACATTAGGCAATGTAATTATCACCAGTAACCCAGGACTATCCCACAGTTGGCATACAATAACAAAAGTTAGGCAATAAACTATAACCTTGCTAAGTGTGTATTGATAACCTTTTCACACTACTTTGAGAACTTTATTAAAAACTCTCAGATACGCTATGTTTTCCTTCACCGTTAATGCAAGTGTGTGATAAATTAACATAGTTACGGGACCTAACAACTGCTGCCTCTAATCAAATAAACTTTAACTTGATAGCGGTAAAGTGATAGTTTTTTATGTTAGAAGAGGGGAAAGGAGCATGCAAACCATCTGATGTTATGTAGGCGCAGCCCATAGATATCCACGTACAACCATAAATACGAGTGAAAACCTATCTGATCTTGAATTTAGATACGTTGCTACTCCTAAAGACTAAGATGGTCGCCTCGCTTCAAAGTGTAACCGGCAACTGCACCTCTCCAACCGAAAAACAAGAAAAGCTTTACGGCGGATTATGAGGGCGGCGATAGTACCTTCTCGGTCGAACTGTTATACCTACTACCACCTGTCATAGATAATACTGAGTGAAAAGAATGATTATGATCTAAAATCGAGAGAAAAATAGAAACCTATGTTTGTGACATTGAAAAAAGTTCTAGAAGAATCGAGAATTCTTTTTTTGTAGTTTTACAAATATTACTCTTTACAACTTGTATATTGAAATGCATTTAAAACACAATAAGGAATTGAATAGATATTTTTTTAGTAGCTTTTGTATTTCTTTCCTGCTTAATGACGCAAACATTGATATTTGTAAATACGTTATGTGTTATACTTTATTATATATGTAAACATAAAAATAAATAAATTTGCATATTTTTATTTTTGCATTTGATTTAATATGAATGTTGTCATAAATTAAGTGTGCATAGCCTGTTTTGCATAGTGATGCAAATCGTAATCAATCTGCAAAATTAGGACACTTCGAACCCTGTCGGATAATAAATGGATAACCGCTTTGGGCGAATTATATTTTAATTACATATTTATCTCTAGGAGGGCACCTTGAAGCTTTTTTTATGTGAGAAAAGTAACAAACGAGCATGCAAACTAACTGATGTTAAGTAGTCGTAGTCCATAGACATCCACGTACAACCGCAAACACGATTGAAATCCTATCTGAGCGCGAACGTACGAGTAGATACGTTGCTACTCCCGAGTTCTAAGATGGTCGCTTCGCTTCAAACTATAGCCGGCAACCGCACCTCTCTAACCGAACCACAAATAATGCTTTCCGGATTGTGAGGGCCGCGGTGGTACCTCCCCGGTCAAACTATAGTTCTCCCACCTTTAAGTTATATTAAAACTTGTCAAAAGCCTGATCAACCCCAACATCGATTATTTGAAAACATTCCAAACGGGTTGTCCACTACCTCGTATTTCCTTCCCTTCACTAATCCGTATTGGAGATTTTATGTTATGCTTATATTTTATTTTATGCTTCAGGTGTCCTCTTATTATTAACACTTTCCTTGCGGCGTACAACACTGGTGTGTATTACTTCGTGTAACGCGCTTGTAGCTTGTACACTTCTGCGTTTTACGTACAAATTTGCATGGATTAAGGGCGAACCCAAGTGCTATGTTTACGTCGGCGCTATAAAATTGAAGGCGGACATTATGAATGTGTATTCATGTTTGCTATACTGATGCTAAAAATGCACTATTTGTGTGTCTAGAGGAAAGAACTTCGGTTTAGGGTCCTCTTCCGCAATCCTAGCTCGATGGTGTGAGCGCCGCAATCAAAGTGTTAAATTATTTATTAGACGTCTTATTATTAAATGAAATGAAATATATTTAATTTCCTTCCTATTGTCCTTGGTACTTACTAATTGTCAGTTACAATCTTTGCTTATTTACCCCTGTTCGAAACGGCCTCAACTGTGTCTCCCTTATAAGTACCGAAGAACATTAATAATATCTTTAAATTAATTTTCTACTTACCGCTATTTTGTAATTGACGTCAGTTTTATTCATGTTACTGTCTACATTAACCTCGACATTTGACATGACTGCGAGGTAATTACTAGTGTGTGTACCTTTTTTTTCCTATAGCAGCTTAGTATGATGTACTATACATCTTGGGTATTTCCAATATCTGAAACAAAGACATCATTTCATTATAAAAAAATTGTATTTATAATGATTATTAATAGGGAGTAATTGGCAAATAAATTGAACCTTATAGTTATTATTATATACAGGTATTTAAAGTAAAACCGAAAATAACTGTTCACTTACATTTGTTTGTTTACATAAATAAAAAAAACCTTTAACCGTTTATGACATCAAATTTGTTTTACATACGATACAATACTTTACATAACATATTCGCAGTTTTACGGAAATAAAATTACGGTACATGTGGCAGGCAACTACAAAATGTGTCTACATAAATCTAAAGGTAAATTCATAAGTAGGTACTAAACGCTAATTCAATAAGGGCAGTAGGTTGACTCCAAGGAGGGTGTACGGAAACATACCTACCTACCTTTCGTCTAAAAGCTTTGCATACATCTTTCATGGTTCGCCTGGAATAAAAAGTTTCAGTTTTTTCTATATTTCTTATTATCTATCCTTATTTCTAATTATCCATATATCTTTTTAGAGTTTATTTATCTAGTTATGTATCTTTTCTTAAAAATTGCATAGCTTTATCTCAGTATTAAACCTATAGGCTATAGGCCCATGCTTAATCTAAGAAGGGGTTTAAAGAAATTCTCGGTAGCCGAAGAAAATAACAAATTCTAAGAATATTTATATTTTATATCCGAAATTACTTCTGTATTTGTGTAATTGACCGAAATTAGTTCACGATTAAGTCTATTTTAACGATAATATTCGTGGAAAACGTAACTACTTGTGCAATATTGGACATTTGAACATCTCCGCTCCATAACAAAGCTATCGTTACGCCCATGAGAGCACTGAGATACTCGTGTATTTACCAACATTAATTCTTATTAGTGTAACGAATTATATGTATATCCTTCATTGCTTTTGCATAAGCTAAGGACTAAAAAGCGGAACCGAGTTTACATATCGGTTTATTGCTTCAGTTAAAGCAATTTTATGTGTTTTGTTTACATATTATTATACGAAAATGCTAAGGTTTTTCTGACCGATTACAAATGTAACATTAAGAAACCAGTCCACCTTAATGATCGTAATGCTCAATGACGTTGACACGGACCCTAATTCCTCGATTTTGGAATGAAAACCTTAAGGGTGCCGAGTCATAAGTCAAGGAACGCACGCAACAACGTATCCGACAATCGAAGACCAAGAGAAAGTAAAAGTCATTGACCTTGCTCAATTTCATATCGCCGTAGAGAGCGAGACCAAATGCTATTGAGTTTCTCATCTTTATCTGCGTCTCTCCCATGCAATGCAGGCAATGGCATGATTTCTTTTCTGAAGCGAAGCTTAAAGCTTACACGTTGTGTAATTTTTAACGCATTCAGAGTAAAAATAGGCATGCATGATGCAATGAGCTCGATCCGATCATACCAACCAAATGAAAGTAAGATTAGTAGCGTTATTGAATAGGTTTAGATTATGAAATGGAGTTTCACTCTACAGTTTCAAAATTTAGTATCCAATTTCATAAGCAGCTAAGATTATATTAGCATTATTAGTTGCATATTAAATGGAAAATTTTATGTATACACAATTAAAAAATAAATATCAGTTTACAAAAAGAATTATTCATGTTCATTGGTAGGCTCATAACTAGAGTAGTGAGTTGGAAAGAGAATCAAACAGTTTTGGCTATTTTTGTATTCGAAACAGTAAGGTTTTTAATGAAAAACATTGAAAAATATGCTAGAAATTTGGAAAATCCGTATGAGCGCAAAGCCGGAACTCTAGAATTGAAAAATACTTATATATATATGGATAGTTTCATTATGATTGTGTAAAAATGTTTCAATTTTCCCGTAGGTACATACATATATTTACCTACTGCCTTTTACTTATGACCACTTACTTAAGGCATAACTTTAATCCACGCAAACGTCCATCATGGGAAATTAATCCCTAACATAATAAATAATTACACCAAAAAAAGTAAAGTCGTTCTACCTGCTGTAACGATTTAATCAATACGTTTTTTACCTTCAAATTTGGTTAAATTATGTCTACAAAAGTTTTGATTTATCATACTAAAAAGATTATACTTAATTTTAAATTACTCTATACATTTAGGAATAAGGAATTAATTATAAAAGCAGCTGAGGTAGTGTCATAAGGAAAATAGGGATCTGACCTTTGTAACGTCCTTTCTACATTGAAATTTTTATTTGGTATATCTTAAATAAGAGTGAAGAGAGGGGAATACGAGAGATCGAAAAATATGGGTACCTTATTGATTATAGTGTTAACTCTGCATGCAAATAATAATGGCACTCACTTTTTAAATGAAGTCTGTTATGCAATGATTCACATGATTTTATAGAATATTAGAAGTTAATATAACTTGTGCTTTCGATGCTTTTTCTTCCATTGCGTTGAAGTGTCATGTATTTTACTATCGAATATTTTAAGAAATACAATAAAATAAAAGAATCTGTGACGAAAAAAGTAGGTTGCACTCACAAAACTACATATTTGTTTTTCAAATGATTCTTAGTAAATTATTGTTAACTTTTTGAGAAATAAAGAAACTTAATGAATGAACAAACAGGAAATAAACCTAAGTAAATATGTAAGCAAAATTTGCTTACTCAGTGACAATGATTCATAACGTATTTTTGACTTTTAGAAGCAAATCATGGTAATATTGGGTTTTGGACAGGATGTGGTCGTTTTTAAACATGACAAGTTAAGACTTCTAAACACAATAACCGGACTACTTAATTTTGGTTAACAACCACGCTGACTCGAAGTATATTTGAAAATAGACAGAGGTCATGTCGTAATTATAATCATTTTGAACGGGAAACAGCCACGGCCAGGTAAGTATGGTACTATAAATTAGGTAAACTTTTGAACTCATGACGCAAGTTTTAAACTCAAATTTTAAATACCTTTCGGTAAGAATTGCGTTATATTTCATACTACATAAATAATAGCTCAATGGCGCAATTTTATTCTGTTTGACAAAAATAATTATAATGGCGGTAACCTCTTTAATATAGTATGATAGACATAGATAACATATTTGTTTTGTTCATGAAAGAGAATGTAGTTAAGTATGTTAATTATTTATTTTTAATAAAAAGTTAAGCCGAGTACATAATTAATACAAAGTAGGAAATAATTTGAATTAAATGTCAGTTGGTTAGTTACACAAATAAAACTTTTTATAAGGGATGAGTAGAATTCTTACAGAAGTATTTTAAAGACAAGGAGAACCTTAAAGTTATAGCTTCCATCGTTTCATTGAAGGGACGAATATGTAAAAATGCAGTTACTCAACCAAAGACCTAATTTTAAGTTGATGAAATACTTGTAACATTTGTATTTGAGTGATGACACTTAATGCCTAAGTTTTATACCGGATTGTCGCCAATACCAACCACGCAAAAAACTGCATTTGCCTTATACTTAAAATAAGTTACTTCTTAATACTTCAAAAGTATATTTGTAACAAAGGCTACAGTGAGCAGATAATTGGTTAATAAATCCAGAGGTAAAGTAACTTAAAAGTCTTAATTCATTGAACAGTATTTCCTCCAATCGAAATTTCTCAGAATAACTACCTGGTCCTTACCGCCATCTTAATAAACAATATATCAGAACCGTTTTCTTGTACATAATCTGCATAATGATTAAGGAGAACGATTTGTTTTCTTGTTATTATATGACGAAAGAGAATAATGATACTATTAGACTTAGACTACGAGAATTTTATGTAACGTCACCCCTTTTTAATTGTGTACCAAGTTACCAAATTGCAGATAAGAATTTAAATAAACTTATTTCAAGGTGGTGGAAACCACTGCCGTAGAAACTGTTTCAATCGAATATAGTTGTTATCACCCTCTCCGTTGGGCATTTTAAAAATCTATAATTAATATAAATAAATAAAAATAGATACAGAGCTATAAAGCTATGTATATAGATAAATTAATTATATTCAGTTACATTTTTTAAGGATATACTTAATTGTTTTCTGTAGATGTTATCTATAACCTACCTTTTTAAACGCCCGATTTTCGAAACGTGATCCTATTTACGAGTTTATACATATATTGCATTGGTATTCCACGTTGGTTCATGAGGAGCAATGTCGAATATATGTACATACATGCGAAAGAAATGACGTAAATTGGGTTCCGATAATAAATAATCAGGTACACCTACATGTTGTCCTCATGGCAGTGTTAAATAGCAATTATTTATTCTCTACTACATTGGGTAATAAAATGTAAATGAATAGTTTATGTCTGCAATCCTAATTCTGTTATTTATGTGTTAAATTACGAATGCAATGCAATTTTTAACCGACTTAAAAAAAGAATATTCTCAATTCATTACATATACTAATTTTTTCATGCCGTTTCAATTATATTTTTAGTACGTGAACTGATTTCGATGTTTTTTATCATATAAAACATCAAGCAAGACGGGTTAGGCCACGCGCTGCCATGTCATATTTAGGTGTTTATATTACAGAAGTTACCAAATATTGACCTGATAAAAATTACAAAAGAATAAAGCAGTTTAAATTATCTTTTTTTTTTGTTTTAAATAAATAATACAAATTATTTAAATGATGTCTTTTTACTGCAAAAAAGAACAGTTTGTTTTTAAATGTATCATTTATTTCCTACAGAATGATAATCCTTTCGTGCATATTTTATGTTTAAAATGATTTCGATATTTTACATCTGCCAAGCCTCCGGCGATCATTTTTTTCAAATGGGTTATAAGAAGACCCATGAAAATTGATTCCAGTTCTAAATTCATGAAAGGAATAAGTCAAAAGTAAAATCCACGTAATTCAATATCCACGTGAAAGAAACGTCGAGCTGCATAATATACAAAGTACAAACCAAGTATCAACATTTGCAATAATTCGCGGTTGGTTTATGATAGCCAGTATTTTCGTATTTCATGAAGATGTACGTTTTTTTATAACTTAATATGAAAATGTATTTTTTTTATGTGAGAAGAGTAGCAAGCAAGCATGCGAACTACATGATGTAAGGTATTCGCAGCCCATAGACAACAACGTACGTACAACCCCAAATACTACCGAAATCCTATCTGAGCTCGAACGTAGATGCGTTGCTACTCCTGAGGACTAAGATGGTCGCCTCGCTTCTAAGTGTAGCTGGCAACCACACCTCTCCAACCGAAACACAAGTAATGCTTTGCGGCGGATTATGAGGGCGACGGTAGTCCCTCCCCGGTCGAACTATAGTTCTCCCATATTTCAATTGTATTTGTATGATGCTTCCATTGATTAAGATTTTTTATAACAGATGCTGCTAATTTGTACTCACGTCATACGCGTCGCGTTCAGCATTCTCTGAATATAAATCCTTACTCTTTAAACGAAATCATGTGTCAATGTCACGCTCACACTACGAAGGTAAGTAACGCAGTAAAAAAACTAAATCTGTGATTTTAATCATGTAGTGCTGTGTGTCCTAAAAAACAAAGACAATTTATAGATGTAAGTTAATACCCCTGTCAGTATACATCGATATATAATCTCCTAAAAAGGGAAATCACACACGTTACAAAAATAAATCGATATTACCCATTATTGATGAAAAGGCCAATGTAAAAACTGTTTAACTCGGATGTTGATTGAATTGATACTTTTGAAGTAGATTCTCTATATAACAACTGCACTGCTGAACTGAAGTATTTAAATTTTTAAGGTGGTATAGAATCTATACGGTTTGACCAGGTTGGTACCACCACCACACCCATCCCTAGCTTGAAGCTTTTTGTATTTCTGTAGAAATTCGTTGTTGCCGGCTCAGTTAAAAATAAGAAAAGCATCTCAGGAGTAGCAACGCATCTGTGATGGAGTGACATGGGACTCTCATTCTTTATGAGATTGGCGGCAGTGACCACTTCCCATCATGTGGACTGCATATTCGTTAACAAACTCGATCTGGTAAAATATAAATATTTTTGTTCGTACATCTTGTGAGCAATTTTACTAGTAAAATAATGTATCCTTGTAATTAATACACGTATTCACAACATTCTTGTAGAATTTTCTGTAAGTTATAAAATTATTTCAGAATTAATATTTTTGTTTTTACCTAATCTTGAAGTTTAGATACATCACGATCCAAATCAAAATTAATTCTCAGTAAATGCATAGTATGAAGTATTAAAAATATTCAGACGCTAACTTTTAAAACTAAACTGACATAAAACACCTATTTGAATAAAACAAACAGCGAAAACTAGGTTTTCAATATTTAGTAAGCATCCACACTTTAATGTTAAAATTCACATTAGTACGTAACGCAAAATGTAATAAATATCTTTATTATTGGTTTTTCCGTGGTTGAAACTCAAATTTTCTGGTTATTACAGTTGTCGTGTACAATTTTTATAGCCAACAACACAGAGGCACGAACGTAGATAAGTATATAATATCCATAGGTTATTTCCTATACATTGTTTAATCAGATATCTTCAAGTTCAAACACCTAGAATTGTCCCTGACACATAAATTGCTATCTGTTCTTGACAAAGACGCTAACCAATGCCTTTGATTGGAGAGAAAGACTCCTGACTTGCATATAGATTAGGTATGTACCGTTTGCCGAATGTGATTAATGCATTGATAAATATTGTGGTCTTCAGTGAAAACATGACAAAGGGTTGAGTCAATTTACGAGTACCATATCTTTTTCTTTGTCTTTTCGCCATTAACGGACACCGTATAGTAAAGTTATTCGGTTAAATCGATAATATTTGAATGATATTTGGAACGATTATACTACTATGTTTCTGTGAAAATAAAACTATTTCCTTATAAATTATTTTATTGCACGTGTGATCATTGAGGACGTAGCGCGAGTGGAATGTTATACAAATCTAATTTAGAGGTATCTATCTACTTAACTTTAATGAAATACATACATTATTGTACGCGCTTCCGTTTAGCTGGGCACGTTAAGCAGTCGATCTCCATTTCTATCAATAGATAGCAACTATAAGCCTTGTCAGAGATACTACAGCGGCCGGAAATATCCGACAGATGATTCGTCCACGGTTCTGAATCTCTAAAACCAATCTACAATAAAATTCTGTTATAAAAAAAAATACTATTATACCGTGATATTTTTTTCTGTTCAATCGATGTTTACAATAAACAATAAAAGTAATCATAATAAAAGTGATGCGAATTAATCATAATAAAATGTTATATGGTGTCAGAAACGCTGGTCACATATCCTCACCAAATAAGCAATAGCAATTCT
>DWON01007619.1:0-12760 GCA_018251015.1 Phocides pigmalion okeechobee
ATGAAAATTTCTTAGTTAACATATATTTTATTAATATGACTTGCAAATTACCTGTTAAGTTAGTTTAGGTAATATTAATTATTATTATTAGTTATAATAATAGTATAGTAGACTGGCAAAACACTGGTTAAGGTAAAGAAAAATATATATTTGATGGCATTAATCGAACATTCTATTTGTCTTTTGGCTCCTGACCTCGTCCCGCTTACGAAGGCAGAGCGTTCGAGAATTTCAATTTAGGAGAAGAATGTGCCGACATAACGTGTGGCCCGAGATATTTTGATAGGACATGTTCTTCGTGAATAAATCTCTTCTAACATATTAGAAATTTTTAAACGGTTTCATTTAATACTGAAATAATGAAGGATGCTGCGAACGATGTAGTCTCGTTTTAAACGAAACGTTATTGTAAAAATTTTGCAGTTATATCAAGCGTATTCATTTTTGATTTCACACATGTGTTTGTGTTTTTTAAACAATACGCAGTTAATATTCATAATTATAATTCCATATTTGCTTACAATTACAAAAAAATGGGATTCCAATAATTTTCCACTCCAAATTTAAAATATCTTATAAAACAAATAACACCCAATAAAATATTTTCTTTCCCTCATTGAAGTAGTGTATGGAGTCCTACTTATATTTTATATTGTTTTTTCTTAATTTTAATTTTCATGGTTCATTGGTTTGTTCCAAATTTATTCTTTGTCCTGCTAAGAGCATCCATTGTTATTTTTTTTATTTATTAGCTTTACAGTAGTTATTATTAGTTAATATTTTAGTTATTAATAGCTATAAAATCCTAACAAAGCTATAGGTGATCATAAATTACGATCGAACGAAGTCACATATGTATATGAATTAGTTGGATCGCAGTTTATGATCGATCCGTTGGATGCCTATTTAGGCAGGTGTAGATATGTCTCACAGAGGGTTAAAAAATATGTTATTTCTTTTGCATTGGTCACTTGGCTCATCTTTAAAATGCATGTAATCTATAATCGCTATACGAAATTGGATTTAAATCGTAGACTTATGTCTACAGCTAGCCACTTGGAATTTTCAATTTTATACGGCATGTGCCCTCCGAAGGAACGGCTGAGATCTGCAAGTCGAGAAGACAAGGCCGGATGGGTTAGAATTCAATTTATTGTGCCAATTTTATAGAAAAGATCACCCGGAAGGTGAGAAAATCTGATAGCTTTATTACTTTCTGTAACACTGTTACTTAAACATCTTTCCCCTGATTCGATTTTTCCCCTGAGTCAATTTTTGGCCGAAAATTGCTTTAAGGAAAAGGTTCCAAATATCTCGAGGGCTTAAGAAATAACGAAGATATAACGTTTAACACTTGATGCGATTAGAAGGAAAGTAGGTAGTTAATGCACTTATTGTTGAATAATATGCCATTTGTTATGCTGTATATGCTGTTTACTTGGCTGTCTGTATGTTTGTTTATACATAGTAGTAACTGATACATAGTTGAAATTTTTACAGGTTACAGTGAAATGCTTGAAATATCATTATGAACTTTAGGTAATAGGGTTCTTATCCTTCTTATCTAATCTTAAAATATTTGCTGTTTTCTAAACTTGTACGATACTCAAATAATTAATTTCCAAAACTTTTTCATATCAGACTCAAACAAAAAGGTCATTACTCCCAAATATTTAGAATTAAAAATAGATAGATAGATGATAGCAAACCCGGTTAATCGTACAACACAAATAATTCAGCTTATTTGTCTTGTTTACTTTGGAATATTGAACATGAATAAACTGAACCTTAAACGAGACAAAGCCGATAGAGAGAATACCTTAGTTCTCATTTCCATATTTGAGATGTTACAGCCCTTGGGATACTATTAAAATTTGACCTCTTACGTGGCAAAGTTTAATTAATATTTATTGTATCGTATAGCACAAAATAATAAGTTCGCTAATTTTAATTCATATTAATCTACTTGTGACCTACGGTTTTGTTCGCTTTTAATGAGGTCGTGCTGTGATATTGCATAGTTTAAATCTTACCTCAATGAATAACCTATTAAATTCTAAATTATTATTTGAAATTACACCGAGATTTACACAGTTAAAAAACACAGGCGTTTCGAAGAAAATAAAAATAGTTAAACTTTATAAATAGGTTTTAAGGACTTATGTTTTAAAGACTTCTATTAAAAGGTATTTCAGTATATAAAATAAAGTTGTTTTAAACAAACTGTTATTGTTGTTGCAAAAAATATTTCTGTAAGAAAAAATGTGTTTTAAACGTAATATATTTCATGTTTTTTTTTTAATAATTAATAGATGTTTTCTTTTTTCGCCTATTTCATTATCAGAAGATCTTAATTTGAATTAGGAGGAGTTTCAATACAGTTACAAGAGATGTGTTTGAGACTAATCATATTAAAATCTTCTCGTTGGTTATTCTCTTCAGAAGCCAGTAAGGCTACTCGATTAATACAGTATTCGTTTGAATGAATACCTTCAAAATATATTGACTATTGCATAAAAATGAAGGTACAACGAAATGCATTTTTTCTCTTTTTCACATCTAAATGGATATCATTTAAATTAAAACACTACTACAATGTGACAAAAATCCAAATATTACAATTTATAGTTGATAAAGGCTATTGAATTGTATTTATTATACAGACATTACAGTTATTCGAGCAATTAATCAAATTAATCACTTTTGATAATCACAGATAAAATTGCACAGTGATAAATCGCGTAATTATTATCACGTCAGAATAACGATTATATACAAGGGGTTATAAAACAGCCAGTTAAACTAGCAAATGAGGGAAGATAAGGCTGTTTTCATAAGCCATATCAAATTCATTACGACAGTAAACTCTCAAATGTATTTACAAGGGATCACGTCATGAATAAATTTCGTCAACGAAAAGTTTGATGCGTGAAATAGCGGCAGCTTAGACAAAAATTATATATACATTTACGAGGCACGGAACGTTCAGTTAGTTACACGCATTGTGTGTATTTTATGTAGTATTCAGTTGAGCTTATTTTGGGATATGTCTTGAATTTTAATTTTTACACAATTGCTGTTAAATTATAATAGGTATTATTTTATTAAAGTTATACTAATTTTGGTGCACGGAAGTTATTGTCATGAGAAAGTTGAATAGCCACATTTTAGTGTAGTATTAATAGTAGTAGATTTAGTTTAAATTACAGTAGGATCGTTACATAGTTATATATAATTACATATTGCATATGTAGTAGCATATTGGCACATTGACAAGCGATGTGATTTTTATATCATACTCAGAAATCCTTACAATCTGTTAGATTTTAAGATATAGTAAGTGACAGAGGATTTAATATTTCAATATAACGTCTTCGAATTTGAAAAAGAAACGAGAAAATATTTTGAACATAATATGAATACTAATATACATATGTATATGCAAAACATAAGTCTAGTAAATAATTAACAATTTAATATCATTTTAGTTAAAAAAAGAAACATTGTTACATGTTAAACGTATGGAATCAATCAATCAGTATTTGCAAAATAGAACCTGTACAGTTTAAATTAAAATTCAAATATTTTATTTTATTAAATACCTTAACTAATATCACTTAATTAATGTCGAATTTACAATATGAAATCAGTTCGTCGAAATGGGGAAGTACCATAGCTCGACTTATGTCCATGAAGAATTTTTTACGTTCTAATAGAAAAATGTGGTTATCCGTTCACGTTCATATAAGGTGACTATCTCAATCCTGAGGACTAACAACGTCAATTATCGAAATTCATTTTGTCTCCTGTTCTATATGGAGTTGGTTACGTGCTCGCTTGTGAGCTAAAGTTTGTAAAAATACAAATTTAAGTACTTCCTACATCACTCTCTACTCATCCAAATACTATATGTACACTTACTTAAATCGAATCATTGGAGATACTATTAAAGACATTAAATTATTATTAAATTAATATTGTATACAAATCCTACGGTGACATGATTGTTACATATGTATAATTAACAACTCATAAAATGAGTTGTGTTAGTGCCGTTTGACATGACCTACGTAGAAATAGGGTACTCGATAAAGATGATTTAAGCCAGTTTATGTCGTCGACAAGCTATCAACATTCTGCTTCAGGCGATTTTACCCCGAAAAGTACGGTACAGCCTGTTATGAGTGAATTCCTCGGACTGATATAATATCGGTTTAGTAAAATAATATTGGTTCGTGGAACAATTTTATGCATCAATTTGGGTCGACTACAGTATAAATAGTTTCAAATAAATTTGAACAGTTAGTTCAATGATTTCTATCTTGATTTTTTTTAAACAAATATGTCGTGACAAATTCTTTAACAATATTATTTGTTCAGCATATCCGCACGTTTTGATGTCGTCTTCGTTTCAAAACGTCTATAAAAATTTTAGGTCTAATAAATTCTCTTGTCACATTTTGTTGGTTATTCGGGTTATAAACGTAATAGGGCGAATAAAAATATATGCGTAAAATGTCCAAAATTGAAGAGTAAACATAAAAGTTTGTATCTAATAAACAAAGACCGTAGCGTCGTAGCGAGCTACGGCTACGAGTGCTACGAAGTAGATAAAACCCTTATGGGCGCTCGGTGACAAGTGACGACGGTCACGTTTTTAATTACCCGGCCTCATCCGTAACGTGTCACTAGTGACGTTCGAATCACTACGTAAAATCTGACTTTACGAAGGCACTCGTCAAACGACAAATAGCCTTGACATACCTAATCAAACAAGTAAACATTGCTGTCTTGTAGTACATTTTTATGAGTTATTTTGATGACTTAGGTATTTTTGAGTTTCATGATCTATTACAAACTATACGTATTTAGATGATTTTAACATTTTAAAATGTATACTGTATTGAAATTCAATTATAATGTTATTTGAATAAATATATTTTATATTAAAGATTTATTAATACGTGACAAGTTAATATACGTAACACAATCATATAACAATAAAATATGAAACTTTTGTGCAAACAATATTGCTGTCCAGTAACCATCATTCTAGTAATAAAATTCCATTCTTGCAAACTTAAGGAAGCAGTCTTAAATAGTCTTCTTAATAAGTGAACAGGAAATTTACAGTGAGTAAAGCATTAAACTTAATAGCCTGAAGCATAATGCTTATGTTATAAGACGTTGCGGCGCAAAATCTAGACAGATTTTTTATTAAATTTTTAGTATTATAAAAAATGATGTGCATTAGGTAATTTTTATAAAACTATATTCAAATCATAAAAATGGGATGCAAATTTATTTGATTGAATAATAAAATTGTAGCTTGCGTCATTTCGTAGAATTTTATTCCACTTCGGTCAAAATATTTGGGGATTTTTCACCAAAATCTACTGTATTACGGTAAAATGTTTTTACAATGATTTCAACTTTAATGCACCTTTCATTAAGTTTTATCCAAGTTAAAAATAATCATAAAATTGAGAGATTTTCGAAAGTTCAATTTTTTTTAGTAAATTATTTTAAAGTTTTCTGTAACTACCTTAATAAGTGGAATATAATGGTCCTACTTAAATCTAAAATATATATTTTTTGTGTCCTCATCACCATATACTATGTATGTGTATTTGCCTTTGATATAACTTGGAACAAGCTTCAATTCAGATCTGATAATACTGAGGCTTCCGTTAAATGCTTTGTCGCGCTGCACTCGCTGTGCCGTTGTCCTGTCTAGACATTGATAAACTCTCCATAATACTGGTTCTGTACTGTGTGATAATAAGTTAATGAGCTCAGTAATAAATCAAGCAAGCGATCTTGTATACAAAATAAGAAAAAAACTTGTCTAAAGTAAACTCCCTTCAGTGTTACTTGTAACAAGGAATAAAGTGGTAAACGCAACAGCTCGACTCAAAACATGTTGTTATGAGGCGTCGAGGCGCAAAACTATTTTACGGATTATTTGCGATGCTTCTGGGCTTCTGGGAAGTTTTCACAGAAAAAGATATTGCTTGGTATTTTACAAAAAGGAATGGAGATTTATTAGTATGATGCCTTCGTATTTTATTTTAATATTATTTAAAAATAAATGGGTGCTTATAAATAAAATTAAAATATTGTTTTAATATAATAGATTAGCGGATATTTTAGGGATATTCAATGTAATATATTTAATAATTAATATTTTTTTTATTGCGAAAGAGTAAGAAACGGGCATGCAGGCTACCTGATGTTTAATGGTCACTGCAGCCCATGGACAACCACGTCCAATCTCAAATAGAACCGAAGTTCTATTTAAGGATGGACGCGGATGCGTTCCCACTCTTGAGGACTAAGACGGTCGCCTCCAATAATGTGTATCCGGCACCTTTATGTATATTGTAATATAGTTTACAATAAACAGTTGTTGATAACATCTTACAGTGCAAAGTTAGGACGGCGACTGGCGACAAAATATATAAAATGAAGCAAATCGAATAACGATTTGTTTATGGGTCCCAACATGGACAGCGATTTTTTTTAATAATACATAAATAGATAGGCACATGATAGAGTCGATAATCCATATCATTTTCTAATATTTCGTAATATTGATCTATTTTCATGTGGCTTCGTAGGAAGGCTTCGTTCAACTATATTGCAATTGTGATTACTTCAATATTCCAATAAAAAATCGAATATTTTATTACATTACAAGATACTTGCATACACTGAATGACTGTCAAAAGTACAGCGTAAAATCTGCCCATCAGCTTTGAGCGCTGTTGACCAAGGTTAATCGAGAGAAAAGAAAATATAATAAAAGTTTCAAATTACTTACTACAAACTCTTCTAATTGATCTTGAGGAATCGTCTTGCCGTTAATTCTTTCGAATTTCCTTAAGATTTTCAAGGTCTGGTCGATACGTCCTTTTGTTAGAAGCCACCTGGGGTTAAAAAAATATTAGAACTTCTCAAATCAGAAATACCTTCAATAAACGTTATTTACAAGACTACTGAATTACATCGAATTTGAATAGTAAAATAAAGTTAATACATAATAATTTGATCTGAAGGTGAATCTTAAGGTGGGAGAACTATAGTTCGAACGGGGAGGTATCACCACCGTCCTCATAATCCGCCGTAAAGCATTACTTGTGTGTCGGTTGAAGAGGTGTTGTTGCGGGCCACTCTTTGAGGTGAGGCGACCATCTTAGTCCTCGGGAGTAGCAACATATCTACATTCGAGCTCAGGTAGGATTTTTGTCGTGTTTGTAATTGTACGTTTGTCTATGGGCTGCGACTACTTTTCATCAGGTAGTTTGCATGCCCGTTTACTACTCTTCTCACATAAAAAAACACTACTGAATTACATCAATTTTCCTTTTCAATAGTAAAAGAACATTAATTCAACAATTCATTACCTAGCACTCTCTGGAACTGTGAATGGCACAATGACAATAATGGCCAAAGGTCCTGTTGTAACCCAGAGAAGCTTCTTCCATCCAGCCACCCAAATTGCCAGCCAGGGTAGAAGCAGACAGCCTCCGCCGAAGTATATCGCCATTGACGCATTAGCAACCACGGTACGGTAACGTGGACCGATATATTCCAACACTGAAGGGAATAAACCATAGTTTTGTCATAGCGCTCCGGGAAGACCTCAGGAGGAAGTTCATTCCACATCTCGTGTGTCCGTGGCAAAAACGACCGTGTAAATCTTAAAACGCCTTGAGAAGCTCTATCGTCACATTTCTTTATGCTTTGCAGCAGTAACGTCGAGTTGCTTTGATCTGGTTTTAAGTTTTTTTCCAGACTTTCAACAGGTCCTTAAGACTGGCAATGTATGTGTGATCGGGTTTAGGTATTCCTCTCTCTATACAGAGTTACTTACAAGTATAGTACATTAGTTACCATATCCTTATCCTTACTATTACCTAAAAGTGTTACGTTGTCCGTTTTTAATTTGTTTTTGTTTCTTTACCTCTTCCTGTACCTTTGGTCACATTATAGGTAACGTCTTGTCGTGCTATATTATATTCAAACTAAGCAATTACTAAAATAATTATAAATAACGTAACCGTCTTTAGGAAACATTTTATTATGTATGCTATACCGTTTATAGCACGATCTTAATGATAATCTTAATTTACTTATTACGTTATTTATTTCGTACGTAAATTTTAAGGTAATACCGGGTAAACCCGCAGATTAACGATATTATAAGTGTTAGTATGTGGAAACTTAACTGAAATATGTCCTATTTTTTATACTCATTTATAAACGTAATATTGTATTGTTTGTTTCTCAAATACAGATAAATTAAAAAAAAGACTTCCGACTTATATTGCCTTTAAAAAGTAACTATAAAGTACTATAATATGAATACAGTAAGAGAAAATATACCCAAAATATAGTTGAGCATAAATATGCTGTCAAAAGATATTCCAGTAATTAAGCGGCATATCGTGAAGTCCCAGAAGCCGGAAGTAAAAATAGTTGCAATTCCTCCAACGAACGCGATTGTAGTTGACCCTAAAAATACAAATAATAATAATAATTATTACAATAATACCATGGAGTATTATTTTTTTTATATAAGAAGAGCAGCAAACGAGCGTGCAAACTACCTGATGTTGAATGGTCGTAGCCCATTGACATTCACGTACAACGACAAACACAACTGAAATCTTATCTGAGCTCGAACTTAGATACGTTGCTACTCCCGAGGACTGAGATGGTCGCCTCGCTTTATAATATAGCCGGAAACCTCACCTCTCCAACCGAAACACATGTAATGCTTTACAGCGGATTATGAGGGCAGCCGTGATACTTCCCCGGTCGAACTACAGTTCTCCCACCTTTATTATAACTTTTTTTTATAAAATAAACACATATAAATAATGACAGGTCAACTGCATAACAATAATAATAAAATACGAGTATCGAAATAGGTTTTATAAATTCTATACTACATATTGGTATCTATTGGTTTTCAAATCTTCGAAATCTTAACGGAATTAATTATTTCTTTACTTTAAAATTAAACGAAAATAAATACATTATAACTTTAAATTTTAAGATACGCTACGCGTCTATTAACAAACTATACAGAATCCTGTTAAGTAACCTTAGATACTCATTGCGTAAAGAAATTGGGAATAACATACAAACATTGCATGTGCATGCATTAGTTTTAAATAATCTTGGTTATTTTTACCAACTAAAGCAGGCACTCGTCCGTGGGTGTCGGCTAGCCATCCGAAGAAAATCACACCCACAAAGGAGCCAGCAAAGAACATGGTCTGTGCTGTTGGCGCATACCCGGAGAACTCACAAACCCAACCGCGCTGGAAAAATCGTACTCGTATAATTAATCTCTCTCAAAGTTTGAAAATAAGCGAACTCGTAGTCTATCGTAGCACTAAACACATATTATAAGCAGAATTTTTTCTTCCCATTTGAAACAAAGACGCTAATTATAAGTAACGTTCCATCTTCATCCTTAGATGTAGCAACTGCATCTATGGTCAACCTCATGATCTTTAAACAATTCAATTTCTCTCCACATTTGATAATGAATAGACTCCTCTACACCATTCACTTTTCCGATTGGAAACATAGATACTAATTATTATAAGTGAGATTCTATATTTATCCTCAGACGTAGCAACATGTATCTGCGATCAATTTCATATAAGATTCTTATACAATACAGCCTCTAAAAATTGGTCTGTGATACAAATACATCTGACTTGTTCTGGCATTCAAACAGAATTGTTCTACTCAGATAATAGTTGATCAGATGCCTTACTACAATTTAGATCGAATTTGACATGGAACTCTTGTAGATACTGAAATATCTGCATAGGTTCCCTTGAAACCATGAGGCTGAAGTAATACTTATTTGGAGATTTATTAATGTGACTGTGAAAAAGGTACTACTAAGAGAAAATCTACAAGATTCCGTTTTCGTTATAAGACGCATTCTATCACCATAGACTAATGTAAGGGGCAAGTTGACAGAAAGCTCACCTCAGAAACGACAGTATGGTAAGGTATATCTGTGAGTTCAAAGTCCCACCCGTACACACAAGGCTGTATTGGCGTAGACGGATCTGGGGGCCTCATCGTCTCCAGCACGTGAGTCCAATTGGCCACAAACATCGAACATTTGTCCCAACTTTCACCCAACTTTGGGGCTGTCAGATTGCGTCTGAAAATGTTAAAAATTAACTGCTTTACGATTGTGCCGATTGTGCCGATTGTGTAGAACTGTTGCTGTCTTGCCATTTTATAATTATAACACATTATATTGAAGAAACTGTTTAATTAAAAACGGCATATTTTTTCATCTAGACTAGTAATTTCTAGTGGAATCAACGAAAATATTTTTTAAGCAGTCTTCACGGAATATTTTTTCTATCGAATAACATTATACATATACTACTTGACTTATCTGGGATATAAGTACCTGTTCTTCAAAAAACTAAGCAGAATTAATTTGCCTCGAGATCGCAAGCAAGAGACCCTAGTTGATCACAAACTCGTCCAATATTAGTACTCTATTTGCCTTCAAATAACTAGAAAGACATTCAGGTAACAAAAACTAGAATTTAATGACTATGTATATTTAAAAGTATCCATGTGCTATCAATATATTAAATACCTTATTTCTGGCTCCAGATGACTCAGCTCTGGTACATGACACCAATGCGTCTGAGGCGTGAGCGTTATAAACATCTGGACGAAGTAGACGAAAGTAAACAGGATTCCGAAAGGGCACAACCCTAGGAACAGGAACTTTTGGTAGCGACCCAAATCGCCGACATAAGACAACATCGCGCCCAACGGGTCTTCAGCAAGCATCTTGTTTGCCTCGTCATTTTGCCTTTCTTCTTTCTTAACTTCATGGCGAATGGCGATTATTTCTTCTTTCTAAGGGGCATAATGGGGTAAAAAGTTTGCTAATAACATGTCTTAGAAAACAGATAACTCTTGCAAGGAAAAATACAGATAAATGTCCTCATTCTAGCTCAGCTATTGTGAGGGCTGAAAACTTGTACGTATAAATACTTTCTATTTAATACCTTTAATATTATTATGTACAATTATAAAATTGTTATTGAGTTATGTCGGTCCTGTCGTACATTTAATTATTTTAAAAATTACTATTAAATTGACGATTTTTAGTGGCTAGGCACTGTACAACTTTAGGTTAATTTACAACTTTGTTCACGAATGACACCAAAAGTTTATCATAAAATTATGTTTGTAAGTTACTCTAAAAGGATTATTCCACTTAAATCTTAAACTAAATAACTAATATAAATTTAACTAGAGTGATTCAGTGGCAGTTGAGATTCAGCTTAAAACACTCTCCGTGTGGCTTACACTGCTGTGTAATGCGCGGAGCAACGCGCTTGCGGCTTGTATTCACCTGTTGTACAGACAAATCTCTATGGATTTCGGGCGAACTTAAGAGCTGTGATTACGTCGGCGCTCTAAGACTGGGGCCGGACATTACGTCTATGTATTCGTAGATAATATACAGAGACTATAAAATACAATATTTAGTGAATAATAGTAAATGCTTGGCGCATCTTCAGTCAAGAGAATTAGATTAGATTAGAGCAGCCTCTCGCAACGCTGACCCGATTTAATATATTAGCCCTGTAGTCAAAGTCATAAATGTCAAACAATGAAAATATTTCAGTGGTTGCAATTTAAGTTGCGTCACAAATGCTGTCGCAAACGAATTCAGTATTAACATGAATGTAGCCACAAAAGAGAAAAAAGATGAAGAACAGTCGTTTACTTCTTTAGCGTGTGTGAGTCACTGATGTGAACGAGGTGTGTGCAAGGCAGCAATAAGCGAGGTGTTGTGGCTTTTTTGTCTTGTAAATGTGTACGTATGTATGTATGTATGTATATGTGTGAATACAACGGGTAAAAAGTACATAGGTTAATTAAATTTTCTTTAAACTCGTAGAAAAAGCATTAGTCCAAACGCCTGTCTTACACTATTAGAAATTACACGAGTAGGAAAATCTAAAAGTAAAGGATACAAGATGAAAATTTTCAGTGAGTACACTTTTCCCATATGCTAAAAGGGAGGAAGCGGTTCTAATCTTTGAATCTACATTTGTCTATCTATTTATCTGCAATAATGTCCATACTAAACACAAAATATTAAGTAAGCACAGTATTGTGGTAAAACATGTTTAATTTTTTAATAAGTGCGAATAGATAATTTTAATCTATGAATAGATATAAAGAGCTGTTACAACTATTTAACTAACGCAAGTTAGCATGTAAGTAAGCTCTTTATAAATCCACTTAATAACCAATACTTTTTTATGTAAACTTCCAGATAACAATAACTTGATGCGCAAAGACGTAGTTTATGAAAATAAAGATGAAATTTTCTAACCTGACTATCTTTTCCTTCGCTGGACATCACGGAAGTTGGTCCGCGCGCTACCAGTTCGACTATACGCTACAGTTTGGGCGACGATCGATACCTACATACAGAATAATCAAAATCTGAGACAGATAAGAAATTAGTGAGTCAAGTGACATAGCAATCATGATAACTACGGACAGATATCAAAATAACAGTAAGCATTAATAGCCAGAAATACGTCCATTCAAAGTTAGGGTTGTATCTAATCCCAGACATGTACGTGTGATTTTTTTAGCACGCTTTTATTAGCTTGGGTTGTATGTATGTATGTAATGGAATCTTTGAGCATAATTTTCACCAATTTCCAGATGT
>DWON01007620.1:0-12760 GCA_018251015.1 Phocides pigmalion okeechobee
CTATCTAAGTTCTACTAACCTTCATTTGCATTGAATGGCTGGATTAAGCTTTGGTGATGGTACCGTACAAAGTTAACTTAGTAGGCTTTAAAAGTAATTAATAGATTGGTAAGTAATTTTTGATATTTGGGAGCATTTGCGTGTTAGCGATAATTTAATCAACGGGGAAGTTTGTCTGCCATTGCTTAAAACAAAACAGGTAAGGCTAAATAAAAGTCTCATAAAATAGAATGTTACACTTTTTTTCTTGCGAAATTAAAGTAGCAAACCATTATTTTCATAGCAAAAATATAGTTAATGCCCTTTTAGGACCACTGCGCAGACTATGTTAAAACAATATTACTCTGATAAGTAATGGCTTTTAAACATGGTAAAGTTTATAAGCCATTGCTATACTCCACTAGTAGCTACTGATCTTTATGCAAAATGGTAAAACTGAGGAAAAGTCCTACTGCAAACAATGTTAAATACAAATATAAAGGCTTTATTAAGTAAACTTTTACGATTCTCTACAAGGACTACCGCCGGTAAAACATGGAGAATACCGGCAACTTTTTTTTACACTTTTATGTTCTTACAAAAATAATATATAACCATACATTGTTCTGCGTTTAAGTAGCTACTATTCTAAGTAATATATTCTTATAGTTGAATTTTTTTATACCTTGGTTCTCACCTGTGGCAAATAAACTTTCTAGAAAGGGTGTTTTTGTATAATAAAACCAGCACCGGGCAGTCCGTCTGATATTATGTGGTCACTGCCCATGAACCCTGTAACCAACTTCATATAGGACAGGAGTCTTAGTCGAAATGAATCACAAACGTGTTGCTACACCTGATAACTAAGATAGAATGCCCGGAAAAGGGAATCTTTCATCTCAACGCTCATTAAAACGCAATGTAACAGGATAATGGTGCTATTTGATAGCAGACAATTTTCCGCCAGGTTTTTTATTTAACCTTAGCCAAAAGTAAGCTTAAAACGAAAGCACTTTATTTCATATTGCAACTATGACATTCATTTAGTGCATGTAATAAAATATCTTATCATGATAGGTATTTGAAATTCAATTTGAAGTAGATGTGGTGGTGATGCTATTGCAAATGAACGTCGAAGAGTTACATAAGCAGGTGTTTTGTCCTTATTATATATTAAATATTAATCTATAATGTTAGCTTGTGGCATTTCTTAAATCATATTGGTGCACACTAACATTTTCTGCTGTAATGTTTGAATTCTTTAAGACGGAATTTAATATGATGGACAATGAGCAAGTGAAAAATAATACAATTATAACTTCCGTGATAAATATATTCTTCAAATGTAGTGATTAGTTTATAAAAGTGCATGTGTTATTTTGAAAATTCAAAAATTTAGTTTTCTTTCCGTCAGCTTTCTTTCGAAGTAATCAGATATTAAAACTGGATTAAGTTTTTCTTTTGTTATTAATCTTATAGCATTTTCAACCTCGTATTTGATTAACATGTCTAGGAAATTGGAAATAATAATTCCTTCTCCCCTAAAAGCTCCAACTTTTGGACTGCTTGAGTTGTGACATATCCAAATAAATACAAAAGATTACAATAACATCCATAATCAAAAATATAATTTAAAGTCTTCCGCTGTCATCAGAACTTCAGATCGAAACAGGTATAGATTGTGGTTTTAGTTAGTAGGAGACTGGCGTATGCTGTGGAGGGAATTATTTGATTATTTCTACGTTATTAAGAAAACAGGTACTGACTGGATACTTTTAGACCACGGCGCCAGATGAGACGTCAAAAAGAAATCAACGCAAATACATTTGCTTTTTTTATGAAGGTTATATCACATACGAGTAAAAGTGTGGTATTTACTGATATGCACATTCACCTGCAGTGTAACGACCTTGCAATTGCACGGTATTGCCTTGTCGCGTGTCGCGGCACATGCGACTAGGAAGGATCTAAACATTAAGCTGAACAAGTATATTGTATACACTTCGGTTTCTTTCATGACTTCGATGAAACGGACTTTGTCTGATACACAAGCGTTTATTTCCGCCAAAATAAAGTTATTGCATGAGTTTAGTACAAAATTAATCATAAGTCGTAGAATTAAAGTTCGAGCGAACGAGTTGTTCATAGAAATTGTGTACGTTTCCATAATGACTGTATTTTTTTTGGGTTTTTTTTCAAGCGAGTTGAAATAAGCGAACGTAAATATAAACAAAAAATGTTTTTTAAAGTAGCAGAAGAAGTATGAACATGCAGCGTACTTGTTGCAAAGTGATCATTGTTGACCACAACGATCTATTATCATATAGAAGATGCCGAAATTAACTAGAAGTCGTGTGCCAAAGGCCAAAATCAAGGTATTAAAACTATAATCTATCTATCTATCATTTTAGTTGAAGATTGGGATTTTCATTAGTAGATCCAGCTTTGCGTAGGATTTTATAATAAATAACAAATAACCTTATATCTATTGTTAACAATTTAACAGAAAAAACTGTGCAAAGGATATTATATTTCTATAATTTATATATACTTTAAATTTGATGATGTTTATATTCGAATATTAAAGCATATACATACATAGGGAATTTCATTTATTTGCATAAGTATTTTGTTAATTGTTTTATGCAAAATATTATGTTATGGTACACCGGTATGTTTTGTTTTTGTGATGTGTTTGTGCACAAAGGAATGTTCTTCCTCTCAGACAAAATTTATAACATCATTATAAGTATAGTTAATGTAAATATAAAGCATCGGTGGGAGAACCATAGTTCGACGGGATAGGTACCACTGTCGCCCTTATAATACGCCGTAAAGCATTATTTGTATCTTGGTTGGAGAGGTGCGGTTGCCGGCTACACTTTGAAGTGAGGCGACCATCTTAGTCCTCAAGAGTAGCAACGTATTTGCGTTCGAGCTCAGATAGCATTTTAGTGGTGTGGTAATACATGGATGTCTATGGGTTGCGACAACTTAACGTCAGATGCTTTGCATGCTCGTTGCCACTCTTTTCACATCAAAAAACACTGAATGTGTTCATTTATTAAAATTCCTAAATTTCTCTTACTTATTTACCAAATTTTGACGCTACTTTCTATTGGAATATGTTCTTTTTTTCCATCTATTAATATCGAGCCATAGCAACACGTCAAGTACAGTTACTTATGTATAAAAATATTTCAATAATGGAAACGTGCCTTTAATTTTATACAATAGTTGGTATGTAACAAGGTAGTAGCAGTTGCTCCAAATCGTTCACGCAACAATCTGCGACTTCCACTCGCGTGCGGAGTTAGGAACTATTTTGAATACGTAATTAGTTTATTCCGCTGCAACTTTGATTTGAGCAGGAAACCGCGTATTTTCTTTCGATAAACGTTTATTATTAAGTAAATCAAACTCATAGTATTATAAAGTGGCGTATTCCAAGTCGTTTCCGCCGATTAAGTCGTAATAAACGGACAGTTTTGATAATTATAATTTATAGCTATTTAATTTACGTGTATTATAAATTAACATATTGATACAGGTAATAATATGCTTATCATGTGTTAATTGAGAGCTTTCACGTAATATTTTGGCGTCTTCAGAACAGGTTAATAACATGATTTTAGTTATACTAATAAGTCGACCAAGCTAAGCAAAGGGTTTCAATTTATAAGGTTTCTCATGTAGCTTCGCGTTTACATATTATTTGTGGACATTAATAAGAACGTACAAATAGTTAAAAATATCTACATTTTGTTCATTATCGCAGTGGTTCTTCTATTCATCATCTTTATAACTGTAACACACTGTAAAAATGTTTTTCGAGTGTCACCGAGGAAATATCTCCAGATAAATCGAAATAACTGAAAAAAAATTTCACCCACCGCTTTTGGAAAAAAAGCGGGGCCTGAGCCATAACTTATATCCGCCTATCGTTTTATCAATAGGACTAAAAATGTGTTATTATTTTTTATGAAGGCCCCGTAGCTGCATCATCCAAATAAATGTAGACCCTAGTTTGCCGTAGCTACTTGGACAAACCGTGCCTAATACGTGACTCGTCGGAAGACGTTATCGCGACGACATTCACTATTTTTAAACCAATGGAATAATGTCATTGAATGGCGCCATCCACTACATGTTGCCACATTGTCGTAGTGTGTTGTATGTTTGAATAAATCGATCGCTCATTGATGTTTCATGTATGTTGGCCCATCACGTCCGAGACCCGTGCTCATTAGCCGTCGTGAATTTCTATTGATAGTATGTATTGTTTGTTTTCTTAGATTACAATTCGCGTGACGTAACGGGTGGGCATAACGATTTACGCGGTAAAAGTTTCGGGTCGATTCCTAACCAGAGGCAATTGAACGATAAATCCAAAATTTTCAAGTGTTTGTGTATTTGTTTTACTTAGCATAGCAACTGTGATGCAGGGAATTCTTATGTGGGACTATCAGTATGGAAGAAATGTGTAATCTAGATTCTTTTTAGACAGCAATATCTTGTACGTTAAACAATTTTACTGCAGAGATATCTAGCGGGCTATATAAACAGAAGCTCATATTATCCTTACCGCAATGACTGCAAAAAGATAGAAGAATTTTACTTTACCCGACCAACTTGATACTTCTATATATTACATAATAGTCAATCGCCGAAATCGGATAATACATTGCAGGTCAATAGGTAAAAGCCGATACATTAACGATAATATCAATAAGCACATTAAGTATTTAGGTCCGTCATTGGGGCCAAATATTTGAATTTTCATTCTTTCTTGCCACACAATGCGATTAGCCATTATACCTTTGGTTATTTATCTCGTCATCTTCCAATAACAGTACGTTAATACCGTGACGAACGCTGACTAATTCGAACATTATGCTTGGGATTCTATTAACGGGACTTGGCTGCAATGGAGTGATCCCGTAAGTTATACTAATTTATGGACACAGTTTCTATTTGCATAGATGTATCATAACGTGCTAGCCAATGGTTAAGTGGTCTCTAATGTCCTATTAAAACATGTTAGGCTGAAATCTAAGTGATGTAGTAGTTTTAAGGACTGTCTGCGACTGTAATGGTAAAATGTGTAACTGTTTTGATATACATATATTGTTTGAAGTTGAAGTTTGAATTGCCTTGGTGTTCCAACTTGCAATATTTGCAAAAGTATCTATAATAATTCTCACTTAATCTGGTTGGAGTTAATTTGAAACTAACATTATCGCAGAATTTATACAGTTAACTATATTGTGAGTACTCATGATTAACGATATTTTTGATTGCTGATATTTGTAAAGGGAAAGAGGAAGTGGTTGACAGATGCTAATGGTAGAGTGATCCACCCCACGTCTAGTTCGTTTTTCTTATTTGGGTTCCATATCACGACACACTACACTAACTGTATTTTTACGCACTAAACTTTGCACTACTTGATTTTGATTTTTGAAGCCCCTTAATTAAAAAAATAAACAAGGTTCAGCTTTATAATACAACACTACCGTCGTTAGGAGCAGAGTAAAAGTTTTAAAAACTGGTGAGACTACGGGACACAAGTAATTATTTTAACTATAAGATTTATTTTGACATAATGCAGGATACCATTCTGGGATAAAGGAATTGAATCCGGACTTTCGGAGTGGGTGGTCGAAATTCGTACCGATCAACTATCACCGCGTGCGTCTTCTCACACACGGTATCAATTTAATATTTGCAATCCACATTACACACTCATCGTTTGTACCCTGGCACGTCATTCCGATCAGCGCAGCCAATAGTTTGATGCGAGTCGAAATAACTCTGATTCATATGGAATGTTTATTATAAATGTAAAGTATATTGTAAATGAATTGAATGTACACAAATGTCATAACAATCGGTATAACATAAACATTTGCTCAAATGTCCGTCGATTTCCTTCGTGTTCATAAATGTACTTAGGATGTTGCTGGAGCTTCAACGGCACTATTTTGGATAGGCGGTAAAACTATAGATTGATCAGGCGAGCACTACCGCCTCCCTTATAATTTGTACTAAAGCAACTCGTGTTTTTTGGTTAGAGAGGTGCGGAGGCCGGCTGCACTGAGAAGCAAAGAGATCGTCGTAGTCCTTAAGATTCAACACAATATCGGTCGTTGTGTGACCTTCGATTTCAATTCTGTTTGAAATTGAATGTGGATATCCATAGGGTACAACTACAGCTGAATATTAGGTTATGCACCCTCGTTTACTGTTCTTTTCACATAAAAAAGTATTTACTTGTTCTTTGGTTCATCGTGGTTACAGTGACTATTGGCACAATTTATGAAGTTCACGTTAAAAATTGCAATACTATGACGCAAAAAAATTAAATATTAAAAATACGCGGGAAATCCCTCGACCAAAAGCATGTTGATTACAAAATATTCTTAAACTTTTATTGCGGTCAAATTGATAAAACGTCATTCCATGCATAGATTTAAATCAATAGATATGCCCTCGAGATTTGTCTGTGGCATCGTTTTTGAGTGTTTTAACACAAAGCCCACGTACGCCCACTGATTATTTCAAACTTATAAAAACTTCAGTAAATTCGATTTGTGGTAGGACTTGTTTTACCACTTCGTGTTAAACTACCGCCAACATAAATAAAATATATAATTTTGTTCTTATTCAAATTTAATTTTGTGGAAAACATAAATTGAGTGGTGTAGAGTATGTTATTTCAGTTTAAAAATCATATCTAGAAATTTACATCGCTGTTTCCGGTATTGATACCGGAAGCTTTGTGTTTAGTCATTAGCGAAAGTGGATAACATTTTGATTACGAATACGATATGTTATGGAAGCAACCTTGACCTGTTGCACCTTTTGAATAATAGAGACTTATTTAAGAATTTTAAAATTTAATTTTTTCTTTTTTAATTCCTTTTTTGTCTCATGTACAGAGTAAAAAATAAAATGTTAAGCATTTTGTGAAAGAAACCTAAACTATTTCTGTCTCTTCAAATAAAACAGATGCGAATGTTTCTTTCATTTTTCCGAAAATATAAATGTTCTGCGTTAGGTTTTATAATTTGATAGGTGTGATATCTTAATGCTAATGTTTCACGATAGCTTTATCAATCGTGTGAGATAATAGATCTAGTAGTAGGTTACATTGTCAATGAGTAACTACATTCACGAATTCCCATTTCATGTGACATTTTGAAATTTTAGAATTTTTGTGTTAAGTTTACTCGCAAACTCCGAAAATCTGTATGCTCTTAGGATAGGAGTCTTGGCGGGAGGGCGTTTCGTGTGCAAAAAATTCATGTTTTCACATCTATGAGCGTTAGCAAAGATTTAAAAAAATCTTACCGTATATCTCACCTAATTTTGTCTATAAAGTAATTAGTTTATCTTTAGTTCAAATGGACCCTGTAATTTTACGACAGAACTGATTCACAAGTCCAATAACGTTTAAATTACGAATAATGTTCTTATAAAATCTAATTTTAATATTTTAATGTAAGTTGGTATTCCAGTTGTCATTAAGGGTGGAATAATTTGATATTTAAGCCGTCAAATTGATTAGTGACATCGAGTGGTAATGATGGTTGAATAATTTTGGAATATGATGAGGCAACTGTAGGCGCATTCCGGAGAGCGCACCGTTACGCTACCCGGACCTGCGCTTGCGCAACTGAGCGCATTCGGTTATGTAACACGCTGTGTCCCACACTACGTGATTTCAGAACCAAAAATACAGCTACAAAATACGCAGTCAAATTGCAAAGTTACACCATTATAATATAAAAAAATAAAAACGAGGTATAGTAACAAAAAAGAAGGTAATATCGTAGCACGGTTATAAAAATTGTATAATTCGTCTGGAATACATAACCCACCTTTTGTATGATAAAGTAGACTTGCACTTCGGATTGTCGGCGCATCTTCAGTCTAGAGAAATAAGTTCCAGTTTAGTTACCAGTTTCCAGGGCCGCAACGCTGGCCCGATCTAATATATGAGCGTTGCAGTAAATGTGTAAATATTGTAAGTAGCAAAAAGCGCCTAGTGTAGGCCTAGTGGTCGGACGGTGGGCAGCGGCGCAGCGGAGGCAGCGCGGCCTCCAACGGCCTTGACAATGTCGAATCGGCAGCGCGGCGCCACCGCCCGGAGGTTCATCACACTTATACGGCTTTACATTTTTACTATGTACCGGGTAGTCACAATTAACGATTTTTGATTTTTTATTGCTGATATTTCGAATCAGCATGGCTCGTGGCCGCGATAATATAGGTTTAAAATAATATACGGCTTTATTAGTTAAATTACGGTTTTGTAACGGCCAAAAATGAAATAGTTTTAACAATAATATATCTTTGACTTTAAATTGCAGGAGTACAATCGCAACATTTCTGCCTAATAACTGCAACTTCTGGTTTGAAAATAAGTAAGGTTAATTTTATGTATAGAGATGTTCCATCTTAATCCTCAGGAGTAGGAACGCATCTGTGATTCATCCTTTGCTAAACGAAGCGTGCAATCTTTAAAGAAATTATTAAATATAACGTAATTAACTTTACATTCGGTGGGGTTATATGTTTCTTTGCTGTTTTATTACTTATATTAGATAATAAATATGTATGTTAGAATTTTTTTTTGCTAACTTATTTTTTGTACTTTACAGTAGCATAATGTAAAGATGCTACCTTCTTGATTTTATTTATAGGATAATAATCATTCTCCATTGAATATACATATGTATGCATTATTATCCTAATATATTTCTCCTTTCTAAGTAGGCATATACACACCACAATTGAGAGCATTTAAACTATAGATTATAAACGTTTTTTAATAAATTTAGGCTTCTATTTCTGAGACTTCGGATAAGCTTGGTTCGTCCAGGGTAATACTTACACTAAAATACCTACCACATCTCGGCTCCATATATCATTAGCAATAGAAAATTGCTAGAATAGTATTTTACTCAAGGCATAAATGTAATGTAGATTCAGTTAGATACATTATAGAAACTGTTACAGGATTTTATTTAAATTAATTGTGCTGTACAAGGATAATTATTTAACAAGTCGCTTAATACTAAAAGAAACAGTGTTAATAATACATGTATTGTTTAAATTTTTTATCAAACATTTTCTATATTACTTTATTTTATTCTATGAAAGTAAATAGGTAAAATAAGTAAATACTAAAGTGCATAGTGTAGAGAGATTGAGCGATACGACAACGGAGGTAGAACAACCTTGAGATTATCGTCTTTACGACTGAATAGCCAGGGTTTCATCACGTTCATACGACAAAAGTTATCAGCACATTTTTGACATCACATAGTTCAGTACCAATAGTTATTTTTTATTTTAGAGTGATAATAACGAGCATGAAAGGTACCTAATGTTAAATGGTTGTTGCATTCCAGGGAAAGTTATTTGATTTCAAACGTACGAGTTCTTAGTTACGCTAAAGTAACTCCTAACTGAGCTTGTATATAAATTTGTTACTTCTCTTAAAGACTATAATAGTCGACTCAAATTGTGACTGTGGCTTGTAATCCTCTGTATTCAAGATATACGTTTTCCCGGAAATGTTGAATTCGGCTGTGGAACTTTCTCGATTTAATTTATTAAGGTTTCAAGCTGGTTATCAATCTATTTTAGTATCAACGTACTGTATTCTTGTTTTTTGTTAATATTAAGTATATATTTTTTTGTTGATGCTTCAAAGGTTCACGGTAGTAGCATTGTGTTAGTTAGGCTGAACATATTTGAAAAGTGAATAAACGAAATCCTGTAAAATTAATTCCATTTCTTTCAAATATTACTTTAATTTTATTTTAATTCCTTAGTTGGAGATGGCTGGCGCATCATTTGTAACATTTTAACACACCTCAAGGACCCAAATAAAGAAGCAATTATTTACCTTGAAATAGTTTTAAAAATAATAATGTTTGTTATGAGAAACAGAAATATATTTGAAATAGAAAATATATGTAAGTTTTTGAGCACTTCACAAAAAACAATACGTTTGAATGTAAGAACTCTCTTCAAACGCTTCTGCATTTTGTCAGCGATGTAAACTAACAGAACGTGGCTTCGGCGTCTGTAACTTTGTACACGTTTATCATTAACTCTTGTTTGTGTAGTTATCTTAACAATTCACTGATACGTTGGTATATTTCTTTATCAATTTACATCGTAACTGCGTAGGTGTTTCCTGCGTTTGGTATAATAACGATAGCTCCAACGTTTTTACAGCTGTAGCATTTAATTTGTTATTTAATTAAATTTAAATACCTTTTTAATGTTTTGGTTGCTAAAATAGTTATTAGCTCACGTTTGACTTCAACAAGTTTAATTGAATTTGACGTTAAGTGAATTTACTTTTTTCCTATAAACAGTAAATAATCCCTAAAATATTGAATATCCAAGAATATTTTAACTTTTTCTATTTCATTTTGCAACATAATGTTTCCGGATGGTTTTTAACGTGACTTAAAAATCTAAATCAAATGCGGGAGAGAAGAAACACCTGAGGACTGAATCTAAAGAGTGTCGGTGACGATGGACTATTCTACTACAGATGAAATTTGCAGATAAAACACCTACTTTAATTAGTAGGCGTAGCGTTTTGGGTTAACATCATATTATTATGGCTTAATTTTTATTTACGTTTGTGTAATATGTGTTTTTTTTAGAATTGTACGAAATAAAATTACAAGGCGAAAAAGCTTTCCTTTAAAACTGGCATAGACAGCTATTCTGCCGGGAAGTATGCATAGGCGATCAGTTAACATCAGATGGAAAGCCTCTCCTTGAGTTAGTTAGTTTTAAATTTTGAAACTTGCTGAAAGTTCTAATGAACGTAGGCAGCTTTCTTTTGTTTTAATATACCTATGTATATAGGAAAAATATCTATAAGAGAAAGCAAACCAAAAATCATGTATACATGCACACGGTGAGGCAGTAAACAGGCACAATAAGGGATGGTGGCTACTTGCTCCGAGAATTTGATCTTTCCTTTAAAATCTCATGAAGATTTCCCCCTAAAATAAAAAACAAATGTATACATAATTTGGATATTATTAGTTAAAAATCGGTTATCTTAACCACGATTACATTTGGAAATTGCTTAGTTTCAACATAATATAGCGTAATATTAAATAGTCTATAACAAGAACAGAGGTGTAGGTATTCTATGTGTAAAATTATAAATAGATTACACAGAAGTTTTAGCGTTAAAGATACACACACAAATAAACAATCAGACAAATTTGTCTTTATACCCACTCATATCTAATTTTTGCAGAACAGCACTTGGATTTTTCATAAACACCTTTGAAAAATATACAAGAAACGTGCTTCTTATCTTATCCGAGTAATGGTAATGAAATTTAAAGAATATTTTTTTTATGTGTGGAGAGTAGCAAACGAGCACGCTAACCACTTGATGGTAAGTAGCCATAGCCCATGGACATCCATGTACAATCCCAAATAAGACTGAAAGCCTATCTGAGCTCGAATATGGACGCGTTGCTACTCCTGAGGACTAAGATGGTCGCCTCTCTTCAAAGTGTAGTCGGCAGCCGCACCGAAACACAAATAATGCTTTACGGCGGATTACGACATGTAGTGTATATATATATGTATATAAACTGAAAATTTTACACTTTGCATTGCAACTTTCTGCTTTCACAATATTACAAGGAGTAAATTATTGCAATGTTGTGATATCGCCGGCGCCAGAATAACCAGTAACGTGTCAAGGGAAACGTGATTTAGGAGAAATTATGGTTCTGTCCGAAATCAAAATTTGAAATACTCATACGAATTATTTTCTCTGCGTAAGAGCGACTCGGGGGACATTCTACAATTGTAGTTGTGTACAAACTGTAGTTTCGCCGTGACCACGAGCCATGCAACTGGTTCGAAATATCGGCAATTAAAACGCGTTAATCCGAGTATCCGTTATATATAATGTATAAATTCCGCGATGATACTAGTTTAAAATAGTAGAGACGTCTTAAGATTCTTCTAGTCTTACCCAACTACTCTTCTACTCTTATCCAACGATACTGTCAGCTCTCGTAGATTAGGAGATGAGTAGATTATTCGAGCCAACTAATTCGAAATATCGGCAATTAAAAATCATTAAACATGAGATACACGTAACATAGTTAAAAGTACTGATATGAATATTGAAATTGATTAAAAAATAACGTGATTTTATGTTATTTTCTACTTTTATAAAAGTATTGTGTTCTAAATTATACGGTAAACTCGATTTCTGTTGCTAATAGGAATCCGATTCAGTGAAGGTTTTAGCCGATCATTAGAAGCATCAATCATTTAACGTACTTGAACTACAGTTGAGCGAATTCTTATTTCCAATGCATACAATAAGTCAGTTTAAAAACTAAGACCAAAACGTTAAAAATATTGTTCTAAAATGTATGAAATAAGAAGATATCATATGTGATATATTATTGAAGGCCTTTCATTCTAATGTGGCATTAACAAAAAAAAAAGTTTTTTTATTATGAAAGAGTAAAAACGCGCATGCAGGCCACCTGATGTTAAGTGGTCACTGTAGCCCATGGGCAAGCACGTCCAATCTCCAATAAAACAGAAGTTCTGTTTAAGGATGGACGCGCTTCCGTTCCTACTTTTGAGGACTAAGATGGTCGCTTCCAACAATGTGTATCCCTAACCGAAACACAATACATGAAGAACATGTTGCTTTACGGCGGGGTATAAAGGGGGCGGGGGTGCCCCCCCCGGGGGG
>DWON01007621.1:0-12759 GCA_018251015.1 Phocides pigmalion okeechobee
CATGCAAAAACAATTGTACGATAACATATTATGGTAAATGAGATTAAAAATACAGATTGAGTTGGCAAATATATATATATAAGAGAGACAATATTATCCTTAGCTTGAATTCATACTAGTTGACCATTTGTACTGTTATAATTATTTAATAATTTGTACTAATATTTGTAATGTGGTTCCAACTTGGTGTTCCAACTTAGTGCTTAAAGCCTCTATGGTCTTATGATCTTAAGAAAACTCTTGAACTACGCGGTTTTAATTACATAACAACAATGGCCATGAATGTCATTGTCTACATAACATTAGCACATGATCTGGTATTAGGTACTTTGGTAGCTCTACGCGTTCATTGCAATTTAATGTTGGTTTCATTGATGAAGGACTGTTACTGTTTATAGCTATTTAATAATATATGAGATTGTCAACGATACTACAAAATGAATTACAGAGTAGTTGTAACTCGAAACTAGCTTCTGCCTAAATTGCAACTAAAATAGATTATTATTATATTCAAGTTACAATTGAGGTTAGTTATGATTTTCAGAACTCGTAAATGTCGGGTTTACGGTTGCCGCGCGCGGCGACACACATCGTGGAGCCGGAGTCGGTCAGAGGGCCGCTGCCCGGGTTATCGCAACGAATATCCAATGTTTAAAAATATTTGTGACACCCATCGTCTTAATGTGCCGTTGTATGATCATACAGGCCATTTATAATATACGTGCGGGAATTATATGATATCTACGTAATGTCTATTACATTTAAATGTTAATATCATCATGAAACAATAATAATTTTTTAAACTAATTAATTTCAACATTACTCTTTTTAATTCATCGGAATAAGAATTTATATCAGTTTGAAAAATATTGAACTTTCGATTTTCTTTGTAAAACAAACAATCATTATGCAATCTGTAGCTACCTAAGATATATTAGTATTTCAGCTACAGCTACAGTGCACAGATTAAAATTTATTGGGTGCAGTTATTATAGTTAGGTATAAGGCGTAGCTTTGCAAAGCTTGGTGGTAACTAAGTGTTCAACGCGCGCCCTGGCCAGCTGCGCGCACGCAACAAATCACATTCAATTGGAACAAACGGCCGCTCGTCTAACTTATTGAATTATTACTTCGTCACTAAATGTGTTAAATGAACCGTTATTATTACGAATGGTTAGAACTAGAGCGTACCATTTATCATTAAATTGCAGAAATGTAGGTACCCACCAATATGAGAATCGAAGATAATTACAATAAATATATACCAACGCAACAGTATGCTACGACCGTTGTCTACCTGATTTGTATAGGTACCTATGATCCCACAAAGATCATTGGCCTGTATTCCCTGCGTGTTAATAACAGAGACGTTTAATCAGCATTGGCTTTACGTTACGTATACAATTTCATATTATTGTTAACTGTTTTCATCACGTCGGGCATAAACAGACGTGCGATCCACTACTTGTATAGAAGATTTGAAAAATCCGCAAAAATAAGGGGCTTTTCCTCAAAGTACATACTATCGAAAAAAAAACATGTTACCAATGGTCATGAACGTGGTCACGTTAAAATATAACTAAATAGTAACTTATCATCCAGCGGGCCGTGTGCTCGTTTGTTACCTCAAATATTTCCAATCAAAAATGTTTAAGCAAAAATTAGTTATCAGAACCTTTGTTATAAAATGATAAGCTGGGGCGATCCGCGCTCTCTGGCGATATCGGTACGAGGTAACGCTTTCGCATATTTAGGTCAATAGAAATGAATGGCCGCAATATGATTGTCCAGTGCCATTCATTAGCCCCAATTATGAACGGACTTCTTTCTTCTACATGTAGCAGCCCAACCAGACAAAATACAAGGCGCGAGTGAGCTGTGCACACTGCAAAATGTAGGTCGCGATTATATTGCATTGACTGAAAATTACTTATTCGCGATATTGGAATCTAATTTCGTTAAACACATACCTACAGTGAGAAAAAGATTATTTTATGCCATTAAATTTTCTCTAAATTTTATTATAACTTCGGTGGACAAACTGGGAATAAAAGTGTACTTTGTACCCTTTGAAGTTCTTAAAAAATAAAACGATTTAGTTAACTAATGTAAATACGTAAATTACTTTATTCAGGACAATATGAAATGAAAAGTACCGTTAACAGTATTTAATGAAAGCCGTAAAACCATATGACAATGTTTATTTCAAATGCGGTGAGTTGGTATATCACGTTCTTCTGAGAATAAATACTTTATTCATACTTATTAATATTAAGTATAACGTAGAAATATTATGAATTGACAAAAAGGTTGATATTAAAAAAGCACATTGAACTTTTATCAAGCATATCATTTATATATTTTAAAGTCATCAACCTTTATGTAGTTTGACAAAATCCTTTCAATTGTGTCCTATAATCATCCAGATAAACTCTTACATAGACGAATATTCTAAATAGTTTATTTTTTCCTGTTAAAGAATTTAGTTAAAGTAGTTAAAGTTATTTTGAAATCTGATTCCTGTTTTTTTACTTGTTGATAAAGAGGTACCTAATAAGTTTATGGTACGGATATGTATGTACATCCTGGCATAAACTAGATAAGCAGATGTGGGATGAAGTCATCGCCGATGATGGCGAGCGCAGACGCGGCTGTCGGGCTGTCGGGCTGGCGTAATTATAGTAGGTAGAGGTAAAGATAATGCACAGTGAGCACATGCCTGCCGCTCCCGTCTAGCAACTGCTGACTGGAGCAACTGTGCAAACGTGGCATTTTTATCAGGATGCGCTTAGTCATTGCACATAGTGCCATGAACCTCGCATCAAGTTACGCAAACTGTGATACAGTATTAACAGTATTATATTTTTATATCGATATCTTAATATAGATCGAAGAACGTTATTTAATAAAATAGGTATTGTGATAACTCATTAACCGCTTATTAGAACAGCTATTCACATTAGGAGCCTGCACACTGGAGGATATCGTGTAGTGTATGGTACAAACGTCCAAACCTGGAACTTAAAATTCATTATTTTTAATATTAGTTAAATTAGGGATCGCACCTGAATCTGGAACCCTCGGCATAGTAGCGCACTACTGTATTGTTGGTAAATACTACGAACTACGAGAAGCCTATAAATTTTAATCATTGATATTCGCGTGAGATTTATAAACGCTTTCTATACTAGGATGGAATTGCATTAGGACACTGTGTTATGGACGCCTTAGACATCTCAGACAAATACACAAACATCCAGACCCAGAACAGAAATCTAAATTGATGATTCAGATGCCGGGAATTGAACCCACTACCCTCTGCGTGTCATACCAGTATGGTTACTGCTGCGCCACGCGGGTTATCGAATACGTTATATTTATACAACGTTAGTATAGAATACGACACGCGAACTTGAGCGCTGGTGCCGCACGCTCAGTGTTTTATTACATATTTATTGAGAATACATGTGGTTCTCGTGGATCGCGCAATCAGCAGGTCGCCAGGTCGCCGGCGAGGGCGATGGCCGCTGCCGCCGTCTCCCGGCCACGGCACCTCTGATAGAGGCTGCCCCCTGGAATGACAAATGATTTACTAGCAAGCAATGCATTTTTAATTACAGATTTAATATTTTTATAGAATTCATAATTGTAGCCACTCATTTGAACAGCGACTTCTTAATAAAGGGTGACTCACGTGCTCGCTTGTTATATTTCTAAAAGCTTTAATAGAATACTCATAATTTATGTACTCCTTATTCCATCTCTGTATACTGTGGTAATATTAGCCTAGTTTCTTCACTTGAACTCTAGTGTACACATAATATTAATGGTTTATGGTTCTTAAAATAGTATACTTGTGGTTAACTGTGTGCTCTCAGTCTTAGCGCATATAAACTGCAAAAAATAAGTGGAGCTAATATACCATTTTCTTATTTTTTGTTTAGGACGGAAAACCATTCGAAGGTACCTGGTATAGTAGGAGCGATTCCAGATTATGTGGGATTTCCGTCCTTCCGATCCCCTTTTCGTAATCTTCTTAAGACAGGCATGATAGGAACACATATACCTTCTAATATCCTATTATTCCAGCAAGGCGGTGAATATGAGGTGCAAATTATTGGTGCTGGTCGTCCTGGCCGCGGTGGTGTGCTCCACAGAAGCCGTGGTAAGTTTCGAAACAAATAACTTATTTAGATTAAATATGTACATAAGCATTTGAAACATGATATCTTGTAAATTTGTAATAGAAGACCTCTTTTGTTTTTATTTCAATAGGCCTACCTAATTATGTGAAATAGCGGATATGGCATTTATTCGGTTGATTGACACCATTTGTACATGCGACTTCGTAATGGCGATGATGAATTGACGTAGAAAAAATGTATAAGTACTTAATAACTGATAGATATTAGCAATCAATGACAAATATTTATACATGAAAGCTGTAAAACATAATAGAAAAAAGGCGATAAAACATTACGTTGTTGGAATATTCGGTTTTGGTTCGAAAATAAAGTGGCTTTAATTGTGAGTAAAATATTCGTTGCACTCATACGTGGTCTCCGTTTTAATGTAGGGGCCTATATAGGGATTCAGGATTCTTTGAAAGTTGCTCGTATGGAAATGTACTTTTACGTTAGACACTTAAGATAATACTGAACTTGGATGAATTTTTGATTCAGTGGAGCTCGACATATTTATGCCAGACTGAGGCTTAAAAGGTTGTTCACATGATAAATTCTTCTAAATCTTAGTTGTTTTTCGGTGTACAATCTATCCATCACATTCGTAGTCGGTGTCGGGCACAGTAGGTATACATATGACGTATCCATCAGCGACGCCGTCACCGGCGGCTGCGCACGACGACGACGACGGAGCCGGCGATGCTGGCGGCGGCGCGCCTGTTCCCGCCCGCGGCCGCCGCCGCCGCCGACGAGCAGCTCGAGATGGCCATGGCCGAGAGACTCGACGAGAAGCGCTACCAGGTCCTACGGTCTAAATCACTCCCACCAAATTACACAACAAATACTACATTTTTCACTTTTACCACAATAAAAATCATTATGCATGGTACATACATCATCACATTGCCGCTGCAGATATTCTCCTCTTAAAGCCGACAGTATAACCGCAGATAATTATGGCATGGCATTATCTGGAGGTATCCAAATGTAAGAAAAAACCGATCCGCAGCAGAAGGAGAAGGGCTACGGTAGGCATTCGCTATCGCCGTAGCCAATTTAGAATTTAATTATATTACTTATATTTGGTATATTTAAATAAGTGATGAGTTGCAATTTATCACGTATTAGGTAAAGTGTATGTTCTCAAACATAATATAAACAGTACCCAGGTTGCTATCATCAAATAAATATATGTTTTCTTCCAGGAAGCCGAAAAAGCTCGCGTAAATGAGATTTTAAATGAAAATGCAGAAGATGGTGACGACAGTGACTTTTTAGACGGTAAGAGGTTGGGCAGCGATGTGCTACGGATGGTGACCTAGTAGCTTTTTTATTACAACGGCATCGTCGCAAGTCCCTTATAACCCACACTGGACATGCGCAAGGCGCCCCTGGCGGCTTCGGAGAACTATGCGCAAACTTATTAACTCTTTTAATGCACATTGAGTGGGGATACATTAGATAGCGGTAGATTCACATAATGCTGAGATACATTTAGCAGTCCATTAAATTTATCCAACGCTTGTGTTAAGGAAGAGTGGGGCAGCCTGCCTCAAGTGTAAATTGTTACGCTTACTAGGTTGCTTCATAAACGGTATAACTTTATGTAAATGATAGACTGAATAAAGATTTTTTGTATTTTTTTGATTTGGGTAATCTTTTTTTTTGCGGTTACTGTATTTGTAGTACGGTGTAATATTGAAGTATTTTCGAGTGGAGTCCCTAGAATTCATATTTGCTAGTATTTTAAGGCATTTTCATTGTAAGATGAATAGTTTAATACGTACGAGCTTGGATAGGACTACATTCATCTATAAACACATCAGGCCAGGTCGGTTCAAACGGATGATAAGCAAACTACGCCATTTACCAGCGGGTAGTTTGCTAGTTTGGGCTTCTTGTAACATATTGAATTAGTGGCGTGTTGTCCGGTGGCGGCGCAGACCCGTGCCTGAAGGTGCACTGCAGCGCGGGCCGCGTGTGCGAGATCGACGAGCACGGCGACGCCGTGTGCAACTGCATCAAGGAGTGCCCCTACGAGACCGACTCCAGGCGCAAGGTCTGCTCTATTACTTTTGTCTTTCGCCTTATATTATTGATAACACTCTATAAATCGAATCCTTGAATGACGGATACTCACTTTGGCTTAGATGTAAGCGTAATACTACAGCGATACGATTGAGGATTTTTTTAATATTCTGAGGAAGAAAATAAGGAGAGTCACGAATAAACATGAGTATATTTATAATTTTGCGGGTTACTTGAATTGCGACAAACTGAAATTTTAAGCGATAAGAAGGGTCCTTTAAAGAAAGACCGCGTAAAGATACGGAAATAGTTGGCCAGCTCGACAATAGAAACGTTTGCAAGGATGTAAGGCTCGTGCGGTGTGGCGCAGGTGTGCACGCACGACAACGAGACGTGGTCGTCGGACTGCGAGGTGTACCGCCAGCGCTGCCTGTGCCTGGACGGCTCCGAGCTGTGCCGCGGCGCGCAGTACCACCACGTGCAGATCGAGTACTACGGCGCCTGCAGGGAGATGCCGGTACGCTCATTTATCTATATCTTCACTCGCCTCGAGCTATTCTTGTAAAATCGTAATGCGGTAAAGTGAATAATAGTGAAAAAAATGTTGCAATCGACGCCATCGGCGCGATCTCGTCGCATACCGTGTGAGCGACGACGAGTCACTCGATCGACGTCGCTCGCGGAGTACGGTGACGGTCCGTCCCGCAGGAGTGCTCGGAGAACGAGATGGCGGACTTCCCGCGGCGCATGCGCGACTGGCTGTTCAACGTGATGCGCGACATGGCGGAGCGCCGCGAGCTGTCGCCGCACTTCGCGCGCATGGAGCGCGAGGCCGAGGCCAACCTCACGCGGCGCTGGACCAACGCCGCCATCTGGAAGTGGTGCGACCTGGACGCGCACGACAACGACAGGTACGCGAACACGAGTAGGTACTGTGTTTTCGTAAATGCTAAACGATTGCTGTAACGAAGTGCGATAAGTGTGCGAATCGTCGGCGTTTCTCCGATTTAGAGAAACCATCTCCAGTCTAGTGGCGCCGCTCGCGACGTTTAATGATCATAAGTGCGAGCGCAGCAGTCAAAGGGTTAATCGCTTATCTTCGAGCCAAAATTCAATGGCAATACCGTGAAGTGTTGCTTCCGTACGCAACTAATATGGAATACCAACTTCCACCTTCGAAGTATAGATACAACATGCAGAAAAAAAAATTACTATCCATCTCATAACAATCGTAACCTTTACTGACTTACTTTGCTTGCATATGCATTGCATTGCATAGTTATTGTATGATTGTTATTTTGAGATTCACAGTACTATTAATAACTACAATTTTATATTTATATAATTATCACAATTTTAGCAAATCACAGCAACTAGCAGCAACACCCTTTCTAGTCACTAATACTAGGAAGTCTAGTTAATATTAATAGTTTACAATTACATAATGTAACATTCCAATTGATAATTCAGGGACGATATTGTGTGGGTTCGTGAAAGACAATTACAACAGATAAAAGACACTATACACTATATGAACGATATTCAGCGGGCGTTAAATCGAAATCGAAACATACTTTGTTTTTCATTAAAACCTGCTGGATTAATAGTTCACTTCAAGTCAAGCTGAACATTTGTAACCTGTAAGCTGTTATTTGTCATGATGTTGACAGATTAAACTACTTCTTTACAGTCTTTTCTATATACAGCACAAAATAGGTAGGTACACACGTACCGCCGTTCCACGAATATGGTGAATGTGATAGTAGCCAGGTGTGTTACCTTTCTAGTACCGAATAGCTTAATTTTGGTTTCTAATTACAATTTATTTAAATTCAAAGAAAAATACTTCATTTGTCTTTTAGTAGACAGTTAACTGATTTTAAATTATATTTTACTAATGTACCTAATTAGTCCACATGGTAATTAAATGGAATAAAATTTGATTTCAAATTTTCTATGTAGTTTTATCTTCTTACACGAATTGTTATTTAAATCTCAGGGCTAGACTCTTCGAAGATATGTGACATTTGTTAGAAATAGATTATCAATCGTATTAAGGTGGAGAAATTTTATAAAGAAACCCACAACCGACGGTACATGAGTATCATCAATCTGCAAGTTTTTTTTTATGAAATCGAAGAAGCAGACGGATCTACCGGGTGGTGGCCGGTCCTTGTCATTACACTACTCCGGTGTAGCGTTAGTGGTCTGCGCAGGTTCGTGTCGCGCCACGAGCTGTTCCCCATCCGCGCGCCGCTCATGGCGCTGGAGCACTGCATCGCGCCCTTCCTGGACCGCTGCGACGCCGACAGCGACCACCGCATCACGCTGCCCGAGTGGGGCGCCTGCCTGCAGCTGGACCAGGTGCCCGCCTTGCCTCTCCGCCTTGTTCGCGATCGACCTCATCATAAATACGTTATATACTTTTGGTTCATTTTATGTTTACAAATATAAAAAACGTCGGTTTATATGTGTTAATCGCCTAACTGGAATAATCGAGGCACCTATTTAGAGACTTGGTATAAAATTTAATCCAGTTCCTTCGAACAGATTAATGTTAATATAAAAACACGAACCTTCTTTTCGTTCAAAAAACGGAAATCATTTCAGTTATAAAAACTTCTCATAATGTACATAGTGTGCCAAAAAATATCTAGGTCGTTAACAGAATTGCAGTGTACATTGTAATAATATATAATTATACATAAGGTTTTACGTGTTTATTGGCAACTATTTGTTTGATTCAGTACGACCTGGAGGACCGCTGCGACGAGCTCGTGGACGACGCCGCGTAGGCCGGCGCCGCCCGCCGCCGCCCGCCGCCGCCACGTCGCCACGTCGCCACGTCGCCACGTCGTAGCTATTTGAATATTTTCCTACAATTTAAATGGTAGCGAATAATTTAGACAAACCTAATTTAGATTTATTTTACACTAAATGTAAATCTTAAACATATAAACGATGATATTTTTTGTATTACCAGACGTCTTTTAATCAGGACCTTAAACCTGCATAAATTATTATATTTTTACAAAAGTCATTGTAACTATTAGTAGCAAATAAATAATATATATTTGGTATTAGTTTTGTAAACGGCAATACTGTGATCATGCAACCAAATATTGAAATAAATACTTTAGATATAATAAAAATTGTTTTATACTTTGCCATTCGACCTATAATATCCTTTGCATAAATTATACATATCAACGCATACATAGTACACACCCTAAACAGGGCACGATAATATCGCGAGCTTCAAACCATATTGTGTACAAACAAAAATTGTATTTTAACTCATTTGATTGTATTATTAGCCATAAACAATTTGTATTAAAAAAAATGTGTTATACATAATTATATTACTTTTTGAGAAAATGATAAAAGTTCGTAATACTTGTAGGTAAAATGCAAAAACAATTCTTTAGCATTTTTGTCTCTTGAAAACTAAGCGTTTCGCACCTACGTCCCGCTGGCTTGAAGCCCGCGATATATATACATATACATACGTATGTTCATTACTACATGCACGTACGGCTGCCCGCCACGCGGGTACGGTGCCGTGCTTATGATGTATATGTCAAAGTAGATAGGTTAACACAGCGCGACCACCTCACTGGCTTGTTCAATATCTGCGGTAAGCGCGGTAACCGAAAACATCGTCTACTCATGTCCCAAGCACTGGATATAACTCCAGGAACCTAATGTGATCTCCACTGAACGTCATTATTTGCCCCGTTTGGTAAGAGAGGCAATAAAGATAAAACACCTAGGAACTGTAAAAGAAAATATGGTTTCAAGTCAGTACAAACGTGGAATCCAGTGGTTAGTTAGTTTATGAAAACCACAAGTAGTTCTAAGTTCGATGCGTAAAAATATAGATAGTGTTGGGTTTCGTAATATAGAACAAAAAAGAAAACTAGACGTGGATTAATAAACCTACTACTAGCACCTACCCACACTTTCCCTCCACCACCACCACGAGCCATCCAAGTGGTTCAAAATATCGGCAACTTAAAAATCGTTACGTGAATAGTACCCCTTACAAAGTAAAATGTTATTGAAATATCATTTGACTTTATTAATTTATTTTATATATTGACAGACAAAAAGAACGGTTTATCACTTCATGTAATTATCAACAAACGAAAGAAACGGAGAACGAACAAAAACACGATTGTACATTTCACATACTAAACAAAAAAGACATTTAAAACAATAGGTAAAAATTACAAATGAAGTTCCCTTAGAAAACCTAAGACATGCTGTATGTACCTACCTTTTTCCACCCATGTGCAAATAGATCAAAGTGAAGTAACATATCTAAAAGTGAGATGAAGTTATTTGAGAGGATTGCATATATAACAATGATACCACATTCGTGATTGATATTTTCTGATCTGCTATTATTGCATGGTAAAATTGCACAATTCAGCATTATAATCATATGGTGCGCATAAGCAAAGTAAACAAGAATATCTTGACACAATCGAGTCAATGTTGATCATTTCCTTATAACAATGGCAGCAGTGGAATAAACGCGTTTCTCCTGGGCTAAATGCAGCTTTATTTTTCGTAGTTTAAAGGGCTTGTATATCACGTTAGAGAGTTATAGAGTTAGAAAAGATTAAAATTATTTTATCTGCGTTAAATGATCATCGCAGCTAAATAAGCGTCACCAGATTTGACCAAATTATCTTTAATTTAATTGTCATAACGACCTGAATACTGTATATAATGTTATATTTAATTTTTATACATTGTACAATGATAAGATATTTATATTATTTAATTTTGACTAACATCATAAAAATTAAGTCAATATTGTTAAAACGAAACGTAATTTTATAGTTATATCTTTCGCCACTTGTTGGCTTGGCAGCACTATAGCCACCCGCCATTTTAGGCTCTGCTGATTGGCTATTTGATAGTGTGTTTGTTTTACGACACTTCCGCTTGTAAGCTGTTGGCTAACCTGTACGTGGCGCGGCGCTGCCATCTTTGTGTCCGTGTCGATTTGGCTTGGCGCCTTTCCTGTGTTGGTTGTTCGCTGTAGTGGTATAGTGTGTTACACGTTTCAAAATGGTGAGTTTTGCAAGATTTCGTGGAATCCAATCAGTGTTGTGACGATTTTATTGTGTATTTCGGTGAATTACGATATGATGTTTCTCCTGGCGAAGTTTCAACTCGGTTGGACAAAAATTAATAGGTTTTTTCACGATTTTTAGGCTGGAGGTAAAGCGGGTAAAGATTCTGGCAAAGCTAAGGCGAAAGCAGTTTCCAGATCAGCCAGAGCGGGCTTACAGGTATGTTATATAGCTCTTATAATTTGTTTTACGATTTTACAAATTGAAATAATGCTAGAAATAGTTACTAAATGGAATTTCATAAAATTGAATAATACGCATGACCCCCGTTAGTATGGCGGCGGCCAACTTTGTAAAAGGAATTAATGAGTGCGCATAAATAAAATTATTATTATTTGCAGTTTCCAGTAGGAAGAATTCACAGACATCTCAAAAATAGGACAACTAGTCATGGGCGTGTTGGTGCTACCGCAGCTGTATATTCAGCAGCAATCTTGGAATATCTCACTGCCGAGGTACGCTTGTCCGACGCCTAGCAACATGGCGGCGTTCTTCAGTATAATTACGCTATAAATTACTGTATTTTCTGTGCAAAATTTGCTAGTTCGTTGCCTATTTTAGTCGTATTTATTTTCTACGCTTGCCGTTTAAAAATGTAAACAAAATGGCCATGTATTTATACGCAACTTGTTTTGGCGGGAAACAGATTTTAAGGTTATCATCAGTCATTAAAATTACGTAGTCAATTGAATTTTTCCTTTAATTTTACATATATGTTTAAACGTGATTAAATGAAGTTTAAAGCATACGAAGAGTATTGTCCTTTTTGCTTAAACTTAATAGTAACTGAGCATAGTGCACCTAATACCCCGAGACAAATTTTGGCGGGAAAACTTGTGCTCTGTGTTATAGAACTTAAAAGAATATTTGATACAAGTTCCATTTAATATTGTGCATAAAAATAAATATACGTATGTTAGTTAAATTTAGTTTATAAGCAATAATAATAATGGGAATTTAGTTACTATTAGTTATTCAGAGATTGTTATAAGGTCGGTACTTGTTTTATAATAGCGAATGGGTGCGAATCTCAAAACATTTTTAATAAACAAATTGAAGCTATTTTCTATAAGTACCACTACCACCTGTATGAAAACTATCCTAAGTCTATTATTCTCAGGTGCATTGCAGGATCTAAAGTGAAATTTCTAACACATGTTTGTCTAACCACATCCTTTTCACTGAAGCTCAAATATTGCTTCACACTTTAAATAAAATTAATATATTTTCTTGTTCAAACTGTGGGTTCGATTTTTTTTTTAATTATGAAAAAGTAAGAAACGGGCATGCAGGCCACCTGATGTTAAGTGGTCACTGCAGCCGATGGACAACAACGTCCAATCTCAAATAGAACAGAAGTTCTATTTAAGGATGGACGCGGATGCGTTCCTACTCTTGAG